>PVJC01036260.1:0-17811 GCA_004026665.1 Murina feae | reverse complement strand
TGCCTCACCTCGCAGCGTCTATAATGAAACAATTGTTACTTTTACGGGTTAGGCCGGAGCTGCTCTTTCCTTCAGCTCCGGAGGATTCTACGATTGTTACAATGTTTCAAAAAGCTGTGTTTCGCTAGAGGCAGTTTAATCGGAGCTGAGCTGAAGGGTTCAGCTTCACTTTCGCTGCTGCCGCAATGGAAAGGGCTGTTTACTCAGGTCCGTGAGTGGCGGCCGCCATGTTGGCTGGGCTAATTTGCATACAGCCGCTCTGATTGGCTGGTGGGCATGGCTTACCCTGTCTCGGAGAAACGGTTAATTTTAATATTTCTCTTTTATTAGTTTAGATAATCATGATTTCACCATTTTCTTATGGCTTATTCCACATTCCTCACTTTCCAACCTTTCATTTCCATGGAGCAGCTTGAACAGCCCTTGGTGACTTAGCAGGTGCTTGTAGCTTTGTGTTGCACAGAAAGAAGTGGTAGACTGTAGAGAGATGGCAAAACACAATGGTAATATTCTTGCTCCCCCATCTCCCCTTAATCCAAGGAATCTATGCAATGAGAACAAGCAATGGTAAAAACTGAACTGCAATTCAACCAATGCACACTGGTAGAGCAGTGCATTGAAATACTGAAATACTGTTCTCCTGGTGTATAAATAGCAGTTTCCATCTACCCATCCACTCCTATTTACTGCCACAGCCTCCTTGATATCAACACCGGGACTCTCTGAATCTCCTGAATCCAGAAACCTAAGGGTTAACACTTGCCCTAGCAAGGACCTTCCAGGACCCTACTTTGGTGATTGTTCTGATTGTCTGTGCCCAGGACTTGCAGGTGTTAAACATTTTGAATATTCCTCTGTTACCACATATAAAACAAAAAAAATCAACTGTACTAGTTGTATTGAAATGCTGGACAAATTACAGTATTTTCTGGCATATAAGACAACTGGGCATATAAGACGACTCCCAACTTTTGAGAAGATTTTTCTGGTTTAAAAAGTCCGGATAGAGACTGTATGTGGCACAAAAAGGAACCGACTGGAGACACTGGCGATCTCCATCCGGCTCCATTGAAATGAATGGAGTGCGGCCATTTTTGAGCTCCCCCCACCATATGTGCGACCGCAGATTTTCCAGTCCAGCTCAGAAGTTTCAGCACCCGCCCTATAAGACTACACTCAGTGTATAAGATGACCCCTGACTTTTGAGAAGATTTTCCTTGGTTAAAAAGTCGTATTATAAGCCAGAAAATACAGTACTTTCGTCTTCATTGATATGTACCTAAGGTCTCTAATATATCTTGGACCTTAATTCTTACAATTTGCACTTCTATTATTGCTTTAAGAATATAATATTAGGAGAGAGAGAGAGAGAGAGAGAGAGAGAGAGAGAGAGAGAGAGAGAGAGAGAAGGGAGCCATTGGGAAGCAAGTTGAAGGCCCACAAGTTCACACTGGGTATAAGTATGGCTACATTCAATTTTATTGAATATCTTGAAGCATTTTAAACAAACAACATCCTATGGAACCCAGATGCATATGGGCATATAGCCAAGTTCTTTCCTCCTAATATTTGAACCCATTTTATGAACGATTTAATCCATATGTTAAAACATTGACTTCAAAAGGTATTTCTTGAGAGTTTAATTGAAATGATGAAAAATGGGTCTAAAGATTATGCTCAAAGATGTCATTTATGGGTTGAGGGTCAGGGGTTGAGGAGAGACATAGAAACTTTGGGGAGTTTCAGGAAGCCACTTAAGAATGTGAAATGTTCTAGAGCACAAGAGAACTTTTACAATTTCATCATCATAGAATCTTTCTTATTTCCAAAAGATCATGTTTTTGAGGCAGTGTGTATAATATAGCCATTTGTTCACTTGAACACATCTCAGGGGGAAAAAAAGAAGTTAGGAAAATGAGCCCATTGTTTTTCAAAATTAGTGACAAACTTCAAAATAATTCCAAACAAACCTCAAATAAAACATTTTCCCCCTACTGTGAATCCTATTTAAACTCTTCGGATCAGTCTGTTTTAATGAGTCGCATTCACGCTGACACATCCACACACTCCAGACAAAGAGGACTGTACCTCTAAACCCATTTAAAAATGATAGATGACTGTCAGCTTTGTGGAAGCAGCACATGCAGTGGCTTGATAGTGCAGAATGAAAGCAATCTACAAGTGCAAGTCTGTTTCTTTTGGCAACGGAAGGAGTTGCTAATGGATTCATCATTTTCTGTTAAGCATGAATGTCAAACAAAAAAACATTTAGGGCTCTATTCAACTGAATTTCCGGCTTGACGCTTGCCAGCCATGGAAGCCCTGTGACTTGGAACCTGTGCAGCCCAAGCCTGATTCTTGTTTCCAAAGTTCCGTGGGGCCAGTGCCACGGAACTTGGAATTCTGCCGAGGGCTCCTCCTCCTCTCTTTGGCTCCCCCTCCCCCCTTTTTTTCCAATGTATGAAGCCACCAGTCATGCTTCCTAAATAAATACCATCTATGAAGGGGAGCTGGTTGCCAACTCTTACGACTTCAGCTGACTCCACATCAGAATCACACAGGAAGTCCACTAATACCACTTGAGAAGGGGGGGAGGGGAAGGTGCAGATTTGTTGTATCTAGGGTCTCTGGGGCCTCTGTGCCTTGAGTTGCTATGGGCATTGCATGACTTTTATTTTGGTGTCGTAAATATACAAAAAATAAATGCAAAAATTATAAAAGTTAGAATACCTGGGCTTTATAAATCCTATGTTCTTGGGACAGACCTTAAGAGGATTTGGGGGAAGTTCTGGCCTCAGACCACAGGTGTTTTAGGTCCTTGACCACAGAAGAGATACCTCTGCATGGAAAACTGGTTTCTTCAATTGGCCATACAGTGGACAGTGGTAGGATTGTGCCAACAGAGCAGCAGCTTCCACCCTGCCAAAGGAGAGGTGACAGTGACGGACCCCAGGCCCTCACATATTAGACCAGTTCCAACTCAACCACCAGCGCTGTGATCAAGGGCAAGCCTCTCAACCCATCACAGCCTCAGTTTCCTCACCTGGTCGATTAGGGATTCAATAATATACATGAGAACAAGAGTCCAAATTACAAATCACCACACAGTGAATATCATTATTAATTGAACGATTTAAATTAATAAAATGAACAAATAATAGCCTGAGTCCTTTTGGCTCACTGAATAGTGTTGGTCTACAGACTGAAGAATCCTGGATTTGATTCTGGTCAAGGGCACATACCTGGATGGCAGGCTCCTCCCTGGCACGGGCCCTGATTGAGGCTTGTGCAGGAGGCAACCAATCAATGTGTTTCTCTCATATCAATATTTCTTTCTGTCTTTCTCTCTTTCTTCAACTCTCTCTAAAAATCAATGGAAAAATATCTTTGGTTGAGGATTTAAAATAATAATAATAATCTTAACTAATAAAAGTGAAATATTAAAATTAACCATTTCTCCGGGACAGGCTAAGCCACGACCACCAGCCAATCAGAGCTGCTGTATGCAAATTAGCCCAGCCAAAATGGCAGAGGCCGCAGCCCTGGTGTGCAGCTTCTCCAGGGCTGCGGCCTCCGCCATCTTGGGAGCCTCCCGCCTGGGAAGGCATCTAGCCCCTTGGGCCTGCGGATGCCTTCCCAGGTGGGAGTCTGGGGTGGGGGAGGCGGGGACCAGGTGGCTGGACCCCACGGGCCCCGCCCGGGAGGCCCGCGGGGGTCCGGCCAGCGCCACCGCAGCCTCGGCTTCCCTGGGCGGGAGCCTTCCGGGGTGCGGGAACGAGGTGGGTGGCCCGTAGGGTCAGCGGGAGTTGTGGCCAGCCTAAAAACTGCCCTCAGCCCCTCACCCAGGCTTGCTACACCCCCTGGGGTGAGGGTCTCCACTGGGGAGCTTGGCCAGCTTGCAAACAGACATTGGCCCCTCACCCAGGCTGGCCAGGCACACCAGCAGGTGGGCATCCCTAGAGGGGTCCCAGACCGGGAGAGGGCACAGGCCGAGCTGAGGGACCCCCCCCCCCCAGTGCACAAATTTTTGTGCACCGGGCCCCTAGTAATAATAATAATAAGTAATGCAGGATTGTCTAATAGACCTAGAAACAGAGAAATTGAGAGACTCTGATTCCTGCCAACTGAATTTTTTGTACTGTGACCTTGAGGAAAATCAATGTACCCATTAAATCAATGTAATAGAGCTGTTTATTCCATCACTAATTTTATGAGTACATTTGCCTTGGCTCCTACATTATTTAATCTGTAGAAGTGGCCACAGTGGCACTCTGCTCTCCAAACATCAACCCTACTGCCAATCATTCCATCATTATAGCTTTATTGCTCTGCAATTCCCAGGCATTTTGGTTTTTCTATTGCTCAGTTAAAATGCAAACATATGGAAGAACAAAAGTTAGACCTTTCCTTAGCCATTAGTACTTTAATGGGGTCTAGCCAGATTAAAACACAGAATTGATGCTTGGGGGAGAAATAGGATAACAGGAGGAAGAAAAAAAGTTTTCAAATCAACTTTATTTTTGCAGACGTGCCTTGTACCATTCTTATCCATAATACTGGGAGGACAATTGGAATAAGTTGTGAAATGTTGCTAGTATCTTCTAAATGACAAGACTATAAGTAATTTAATGTGACAGTAATAATAATGATGACTTCAGCCTAAGGGATAAAAGTAGAACTTGTAAAAGAATAAATTAATAGTCTCCCTCAAAGATATTTCAATCTAATATATCTAATATCACCTCCCTCAGGAAACCTTTTTCTGACTCTCCAGACTCAACCCTAGTATATACTTCAAATATATATTTATTATGATGTCATTCATTTGTTTGCCTATTTGTAATATATCCATATTTACAGTGACTTGACATTCTCTTAAATTCTATATGCAATACCTCACAGAATTCCTAGCATATCATAGGAACTCAGATAATTTATAGACAAAACATCTGGAATATAAAATAGATTAAGCTATCATTGTCCCAGTGCATCCAGAACTTGGTCTATCTAACAATCAAAATTAAAAATAGTTTTCAGCAGAGTATTAAACTTTATAAAGGTTTAGTCACCACATGATTAAAAAAAAGATTTCCACTTAGATGGTGTTTTAATCAAGTTAAATGGTGTTTTGTTAAAGCAGTTAGCTAGATGTCATATGCCTTGTATCTCTTAGAAATATTATCAAATTTTCCCAGGAATTATCTATGCTTATATGATAGTGTATAGGCAAAACTACAGCCCAAATGTCACATTAACCTACAGAAATGATCAGGTTCGTATTCTACAAGGCTGGTTTCAATGAGGAATTTTCAGAACGATGAAACTAGATTTAGCTGGTAGCAATTATTGGGACATTTCAGATGAGCTCAGTGTGAAGAATAAAACTGAGGAAGGATTAAGTCTCAAATACTAAGGGATAGGGGGAAAAATGAACAGAGAGACTGAAAGGGCTCAAAACGCAGGAAAGGACCAGTTATCTGCAGGAAGCTGGCAGTCTTATGGGAGATGCATGTGACCCAGTCTGGGTGAGAATGTTATCTCTATGTGATCTTCAGAATTTCTCTCTTGACTGTAGCAACCTCAGAAGAGTGAATTAAAGTCTTAAGGAGAAAAATCAATAAAGAAAAAAAAAGATAAAAGCAGTATGGCTGGAAAGCATTTCAAAAACCATATAAAAATCTCTTAAATGGCCATGGAAGACTAACCACTGTTTGTAAGGATTTAACAGGAATACCAATAAGAATAGATTTGTTGGTCTCCTCAAAGGAGCGAAGAGGCTTCTGGATGGTTTATGGCATTTGGCTGGTCTTTGTTTTATTTTAGTGTGTGACATACAGAAACATGAATTGCATAAAAAATTGCCTATGATGATAAGGAATTCAATGGAAAGATATTATGAGAAAGTTGGGATTAGAGTAGCACTAAATAGATGAAGTACAACGCTTAGTACCTTTCCTGTGACTAGCTCTATTTTATTCCCAAGCTGGGACTTTTTCTGAACTCTATGCCAGAAACAGACAATATAGTCCTTTGATCCCAATAATAGTAATGCTTTCTGTAATATATCTTTAAAAATATCTGTAAAATGATTTTTTTCCTTATAATTATAAGAAGTGGAATTTATTCCCAACTTTCTCCAGGTCAACTATCTTAATTGAAATTCAGATGAAAGAAGCAGAAAGGAAAGAATTGGATGAAAAGGAAGTGAAAAGAACATTGAGAGGATAGGTAGAGTGTATTCCTACCAGTTAAGGAAAGGAATACCAAAGAAAATCTAGAGTTTAGAGAGCTAGACTTCAGTATGTCCAAAGAAGACATAGCTATGACCCCCACCTCTCCAACCCTGGTCTCAG
The DNA here is from genome assembly GCA_004026665.1 of Murina feae. Lineage (NCBI taxonomy): Eukaryota > Metazoa > Chordata > Mammalia > Chiroptera > Vespertilionidae > Murina > Murina feae. The sequence goes on along the minus strand of PVJC01036260.1, from coordinate 11,458 downwards.
ATCCATATGTGGAAAGTGTTTGAGGCTAAATTCATCTAATAATGCATTGATTGATTTATCGATTTCAGTACATTCTTTCTTGAGTTCCCATCACACCACAGGTACTGTTTTACTAATGAGAAGTTTTCAAACATGAACTTCTAGCAATACAACTATAAATATTTTTAATTAGGAAGAAAAAATGTGTGTGTTCTGATAAAAACCCAATGTGAAAGTTTACAGAATCCTATAAGTCCTGGGCTCAGAATAAGTTAAATAATTTATGAGAATCCAAAAGCTAGTAAAGAAAGAGCTGGAGCCCTAGCTGGTTTGGCTCAATGGACAGAGTGTCAGCCTGTGGACTGCAGGGTCCTAGGTTCTATTCTGGCCAAGCGCACATGCCCAGGTTGCCAGCTCAATCCCTAGAGGGGGGCATGCAGCAGGCAGTGGATCAATAATTCTTCCTCATCTTTTATGTTTCTCTCTCTCTCTCTCTCTCTCTCTCTCTCTCTCTCTCTCTCTCTCTCTTCCTCTCTGAAAACAATAATATATATATATATATAACTAGGGGCCCGGTGCACAAAAATCTGTGCACTCAGGAGGTCCCTCAGCCTGGCCTGTGCCCTCTCTCAGTCTAGGACCCCTCTGGGTATGTCCACCTGCTGGCATGCCTGGTCAGCCTGGGTGAGGGGCTGATGGCTGTTTGCAGGCTGCCCAAGCCCCCTAGTGTGGACCCTCACCCCATTGGGGTGTAGCCAGCCTGGGTGATGGGCTGAGGGCCGTTTTCAGGCTGCCTACAGCCCCTTCAGGTTTTGGGTCCCTACGGGGGTGCCTGGGCAGCCTGGGTGAGGAGCTAAGGGCCATTTTCAGACTGCCCACAGCCCATCCATGTTTTGGGTCCCTACTGGGGTGGCCTGGGCAGCCTGGATGAGGACATTAGGCTGAGGGCCATTTTTAGGCTGCCCACAGTCCCTTCAGGTTTTGGGTCCCTACTGGGGTACCTGGCCAACCTGGGTGAGGGGCTGATGGCTGTTTTCAGGCTGACCAAGCCCCCCAGTGGTGTCCCTCACCCCATTGGGGTGTGGCCAGCCTGGGTGTGGGCCTGAGGGCCATTTTCAGGCTTTCAGGCTGCCCACAGTCCCTTCAGGTTTTGGGCTCCTACTGGGGTACCTAGCCTTCCTGGGTGAGGGGCTGATGGCTGTTTGGAGGCTTTCAGGCTGCTCACAGCTCCCATTGACTCAATGTCCCAGCAAGGCTGGCTGGAAGCAGGTTTGTGGGGTTTATTTATCTTCCATAATTGATACACTTTTCCTTTAAGCCGAGGCCTAGGCAGGTAATGAAGCCTCCTGTTGGCTTCATCTCTGTGGCTTCTATAATTGAAAGAATGTTGCCTTAGTAGACTCTAGGCAGGCAGTTTCCTCCATCACTGGTGCAACAGAAACCTGCTGTTTGCTTTAGCTCCGAGGCTTCTATAATTGCAACTATGTTGCAACAATATTGCCTGGAGCCAGGAGAAGCCCAGCTGGTCGGCAGACTGTTTACTCCAGCTCCGTGACTGCCGGCCTCCATTTTGGCTGGGTTAATTTGCATACAGCCACTCTGATTGGCTGGTGGGCATGGCTTAGGTGTCCGGTAGAAATGGTCAATTTTAATATTACTCTTTTATTAGGTTAGATTATATTATTTATTAAATCAAATATATATGTATTCATATATATATATGTATATATATATATATATATATATATATATATATATATATATATATATGAAGGAGCTAGAGTTCACATTTGCCTCTGTCTGATTCCAAAAGATGTGCTGTTGGCCCCAGTGTGATGATCCTGGGATTGGTTGATCAACGAGCTCCTATAATTAAATGTGTCCCACTCAGGAAACACACACACACACACACACACACACACACACTCTCTCTCTCTCTCTCTCTCTCTCTCTCTCTCTCTCTCTCTCACTGGGACACTGAGCTGTAGGCCATCTAAGGAGTGACCTTACGCAGTCCTATTCCAATCATTTAGTGACACTGTAACAGGCCACTCTCATAGCCAGTCTAGTTTTATCTTGTGCCTTGCTCATGGCCTCTTGACCCCTGTCTTCTCCCCTGTATGAAATCCCAGTGCCAATACTCTGTCTGTCCATGGTTTTCCCAGAATGCGAGTGTCCATTGCCTTGGCTCTCCTTGACTTACAGAAGCTCCTTATGGCTCTTTGTGGAACTCACATCTCAGGCTGCAAGGTCTACCATCTCTCATCTGCTGTCAAGCACTTTGGGTCCCAGGGGTTCCCTATGACCTGAGCTACCTCTCAAGACCCGCCTCAGCACCTTCCCTTCTAATGGCTGGGTCTAAATCTATCCCTGATGTTCCATAGTTGGCCTCATTCCACATAGAGAACACACACTTATGTTTTTGAAATATGATCCTATTCTTTGAAAATCCCTTAGGAGTTTAAGGTTCTCTTTTTGAATCATTTAGATGGGGTTCCAAGTCAGGTTTGCACTTTGTTTCTGATACTATGTTATGAACCTAAGTCTGTGCCTTCATTTCCTCAGCTGAAAAATGGGAATAGTAACACCTCTCTGGGTTGCAGTAAAGATTAAATGAGTTAATTTTGCAATTCCCTTTTCAGAGTGCTTAGCATGAAAGTGCTCAATAAATGCTAGCACCTATTGTAATTTTCATCCACATTCTCATTATTGTAATTGTCACTTCAGGGCAAGCAACATCTTGGGGGCGGATTGATGAGCAATCCTTGTTGTCATGAACTGGAAGCAGGAACTGGCACCCACATTACACGGAGGAGCAGGTGGTGCAGTTGCTTGGAAAGAGCCCTCAGGAGGCCTCCGTTTTATTGCCTGCAAAGCCATTAATTAGGGATGGTACCTTTCCCCCTCTATTCCTATTATTCAGTGAAAGCTGTTAGTGGTCTTTTTAATGGGAAGGTTCTAGAAACATGGGCAAGACTTTTGTGCAGTACAAATTTGGGCCCCGTTCTTAGAGAATGATTCAAAGTCTGGGTGCAACTTCAGCATTTTGAGTAAAAAGCTCTGTGCTCCATCCCAGGGAGAACTACTTGTTGTCAGTGTTCATCGATGGAACGTCAAGTCCTCCCTACATTTACATTCTGCAATTTCATGGCAACAACAAGAGAAGACAATGATATGGAAAATGAAAAGCGATTTGCCCAATTCTAGAGTATATATTTGCATTCATTTTCTAGTCCTGCCATCACAGCTGAATGACCACAGGCTAAGGGACTGAAACAACAGGACTTTATTTTTCAGTTTTGGAGGCTAGAAATCTGAGATCAACATGTCAGCAGGTTTGGTTTGGTTTCTCCTGAGGTCTCCAAAGGCTTGTATACTCTTTTTTGTGTGTGTGTCCCAATTTCCTCCTCTTGTAAGGACACCAGTATGACTAGATTAGGACCTGCCCCCAAGGATCTGATTTTAACTTAATCACCTCTTTAATGGTCCAATCTCCCAATATACATTCCAAGTTGGAGGGGATTAGGACTTCACTACATAAATTTGGTAAAGATGAAATTCAGCCTATAACAACATTAAAAGCCTTTAAAAATGTGCATAGGAATTCTGGGTGAAGAGGTGCCCAAAATGCTCCTCTAAGCTGGAGTCCTGCCTGTGCTGAAAAGGGTACCCACAGCTTGGTTGGGGTTAGCGTGAGGAAGCAGGGCACCTCTAGGACCACATCGTGTCTGCCCCCTGACAATCCAGACATTCGTGTCTGAAGTGTCAGAAAGAGCACCTGCAGGTAGAAGCTGAAGGGACTGTTTTTATGGGGGGTAGGGGAGGGCCTTGTGCATTAAGCAGCAATGGGTGGTCTGAATCCCTCTCACACGAAATAACACAAATGGTCATGGGAGTTAGGCTCCCTCCAAATATTAAATGGAATGTGGACCACTTAAAGCTTATTGGGGACCCCAGTGGTTTCCAGAGGACACCAATGCGCTCTGAGAATGTTCACAAGAAGAGCCATTACCCCAACGGGAGCCAAATTGTTAGCGAACGCATGGGAAGGTTCTATCCCCAGGGACTTCTGTAAATGTTCAGGCTGAGAGTCTGCATGGATGGGGGTGGAGGACAAGAAATGGTGACAGGTATGCTACTTCTGTTAAAGAGACCCCGCTGTACTCCCTGGCTGAAGATACCTGAGGAAATTCAGGTATTGGTCATAATAGAGCAAATTTTGAAAGAAAAACAACAACAATGAGAGAATTAAGTATATTATTCTGTACTTATACAAATACAGGGGTGAGCAAAAGTAGGTTTATCATTGTTTGTATGGAAAATAATATGATAATTAATACAAGAATAAACTCTGCATTTCATGTACTCAAAACTATCAACCTACTTTTGACCACCTCTGTATACCATTGTGTAGTTATTAGAAATCATGTTGTGGAAGAATATATATTTCCTTGAAAAATATTGGTGATACAGTGCTAAGTAAAAAATATAAGAAAAGTATATGTAGAGAAATAGCTTTTGGGTAATGAAAATTATCAATTACCTATTGAAAATGCTAAGTGCATGCATACCAAGCTGTGGTTATCTTTGGATGGGGAGATTCAAACTTTTTTCTTTGTTATTTTCCATGTTCTTTCAAGTTTTCTGTATTGTGAATATAAGTTATATATATAATGTGAGTTTTAAAATAATTTAATAAAAGTTTAGCTCTGCTAAAATGGTATCCAGACTGATACCTGTCATTAATCTGTAATTTAAAAGGGACTATTTTCTTTTCAAAATTATGTCTTTCCTATTTTTTCATTAAAATATCATTTTCAATAAAGTGATAAAGATAGTATATGGTAATTTAAAATACATTTATTAAAAAAAGAGAAAGTGGGTAGCCCAATGCCAACACCATTGCTTAAAACGTTTTCTTTTAAATATATTTTTACTTATTTCAGAGGAAAAGGGAGAGAGAGAGAGAGAGAAAGAGAGAGAGAGAAACATCAGTGATGAGAGAGAATCATTGAACAGCTGTCTCCTGCACATCTGCTACTGGGAATTGAACCCACAACCCTGGCATGTGGTCTTACCAGAAATCAAACCATGATCTCCTGGTTTATAAGTGAACACTGAACCACTGAGCAATCCCAGCCAGGCTAAAACATTCTCTTAAGTGTGTCTGAGACCCAAAAGTCCGAGGAAAACCATAATAAATATTTCATAATTTATCATCAAGTCCTCAGTTATAAATATGCTGAGACTTCGCCACTACTTTTCACACACAGGCTTCTTATTTGTATCTCATCTGGATTGCATTGTCACTCCTGCTCCACACTGGCTCAAGGACCACCCAATGGATTTGGGTCATGTGCCCACCTACCTCTCCAGCCCCTAACACTAAATAATCAAAGAAATTACTTTAAAACATTCTCCGTGTTCTATTTATAAATATCGATATGTCAATCTGTTAATCTGTATATATACATATACATTTATATATCTATGTATACATATACAATATGCGTAGTTGCTTTCTTTCTAACTTAATTAGTTCTGCATGTGACACATTTCACACATGGTTCCCAATGTTCTGCAGAGTGTTTGTACCATGCAGAGCAGACCAGAGCCTCCTCACCTCACTGGATATTTTGTGTTTTTTTTTATTATGAAAATATTAGCCAGTCCCTTTTATTATAAAATTTGACTTAAGTTTCATCATGTTCTCATCTTCATCTAAGATATGCCTAAAAAGTCCATTTTAGATAGAAGTCTTCTTTATTATGCATCTTGCTTCCTGAGTGGGTGTTTAGTTTTTTTAAAAAAGCATAATAATAACAAAAAAGTGAGATGATTTATAAGTGACCAAATCAAGCTGGGTTCTTTGGAGAGAAGTAATATTCTTTTAGAATATATTATGAAAGATAAATCATAAGTAGGATTAATGAAAATGTTTGTCAGAATGTCTATAATTATATCAGATGCTCTAGAAAGCATTTTAACTTAAAAATTATAATAACTTAGATTTTGCATAGAAATCACATAGCTATTAGAGCAAACAGTCACTAATCTAATATTAACTTTCTTCTGTAAATATTTTAATACTAGGGGCCCAGTGCACAAAAATTTGTGCACTCGGGGGGTCCCTCAGCCCGGCCTGTACCCTCTCACAGTCTGGGACCCCTCAGGGGATGTCCATGTGCTGGCATGCTTGGCCAGCCTGGGTGAGGGGCTGATGGCTGTTTGAAGGGTGGCCAATCCCCCCAGTGTGGACCCTCACCCCATTGGGGTATGGCCAGCCTGGGTGGCAAGCTGAGGGCTGTTTTCAGGCTGCCCACGGTCCCTTTAGGTTTTGGGTCCCTAATGGGGTGCCTGGGCAGCCTGAGTGAGGAGCTGAGGGCTGTTTTCAGGCTGCCCACAGTCCCTTCAGGGTTTGAGTCCCCACTGGGGTGCCTAGCCAGCCTGGGTGAGGATCTGAGGGCCATTTTCAGGCTGCCCACAGCTCCCATTGACCCAGGGTCCCAGCGAGGCTGGCTGGAATCAGGTTTCTGGGGTTTATTTATCTTTATAATTGAAACACTGTTGCTTTGAGCCAAGGCCTAGGCAGGTAAGGAAGCCTCCTGTTTATTTCAGCTCCATGGCTTCCATAATTGAAACATTGTTACTGTGAGCAGGCAGTTGCAATGGAAGCCTGCTGTTTACTCTAGCTCTGTGGCTGCCGGCTGCCATCTTGGCTGGTTTAATTTGCATACAGCCACTCTGATTGGCTGGTGGGGTGTGGCTTGGCTGGTGGGTGTGGCCTAGGCGTCCTGGAGTGATGGTTAATTTGCATATTACTCTTTTATTAGATTAGATGTACCACAGTTAAATATTTCCTGGCTGTTTTGGATATATATTGTTTGTTTAAATTAGGATCCAAATAAGCTACATAAATTGCAATTGATTAATATGTCTCTTAAGCCTCATTTAATCTATATGTTCTCTTTCATCTTTTTTCTTTTTAACACTTGTCTGTAGTGTTTTGTTTGTGCATTTTGCTATTCATAGTCTCTTAGTATTGCTGAGAATGTTTTCTTGCAATAGCAGTTTGATCAGATTCAGGTCTGACTTTTTTTTTAAGCAAGAATATTTTATTTTGTGTACATCCCTCAGGAGGCATAAAATGTCTGATTGTCTTTCTTTTTGACATGTTAACAACCATTAATGATCATTGCCTAGATCCTTTAATTCATTAAGAGCTGCAAAATGCACTCTTTTGTTATCCCTTTTGCATTTATTAGCTGGAACACTTCTCCAAAGAAGTATTTTTTATCAACTATTTGTTAACCTTGAGGCAGAATAAATATTTCTTTCCTTGTGTTAACCAATTTTCAAATAATGAGTTAAATCTCTAAAATTTCCCCAAAGTAATCAAAACATTTTTAGAGTATCACACACTCACAAATTATAACACACTTATTATGTTTCAATCCATTTTTAGGTATTATTGTTATTGCTGCTCCAATTATTCTATTGTTAACCAGTGGAGACCTTTACAAGTTGGCGAGTGAGTTTGTTGGGAAAAATTCTAATAGTCCATTTTTCTTGCTGTCTAGATTGCCCGCCCCACACCCAGAGTCAGCCATTTTCCCAAGGATCCTTGGTTCCTTTTAATGGGAAGTTGTATCTGAAGATCACCATTTGCATGATAAGGGTGTCTATTGCTTCTGGATTGGTCATTGCTTCTAGGTCCTTTCAGTGGACAAAGCTAAGAAATAAGTAATTCTCTTCATGCACATCTTTTAATAACAAGTTAGGATCTGGAGTGAACTTTTGTGGTGGTGGCTGGCCCATGGGCCTCTTGCGTATTTGAACTTCCAGCCCTTGGACCACAGGTAGGATTTGGCATGGCTTGGAGTGGTTCCTGGGGCCTTGCCACAATGCCTGTCCACTTCTTGGCCCTTGTGAGGACCAGAAAGCAGGACGGTGGCACAGCCTTTGGGGGAGTCCAAGGCCAGCAGGCCAAAGGTGAATATCTTGCTCCTGGACTTGAGGAACTGGCTGCTCACATGAAGTGCACACACTGTCAGTTTGGACACCTCCTGCATGCACACATCTCTGGTTATAGTCCCTACAACCACTGTGGGTTTGCCTTCCTGCCAGGAAGCTTCACTTTCTCAATATCCTGGAAGGGGACAGAGGTGGCAGGTTGGTATGACTCATGAGCAACCTCTTCAGCACCACGTGATTGAAGGTGGTGTTGGTTCTTCTGGCCAGAAACGTGTACAGCTTGGCCAACAGCCTGAGGTAGATATCCTGGCTCTGGGGTGCCTTTGGGTCTTGGTTGTGGTGAATGTCAACCCCCATGATGGTGCCTCCTGTCCCACCAGGTCAGGAAGGGGCAGAAAAAAGTATTTTTTAATTTCCCACCGATGCTTCCAATTCAAATTCAGGACTATAGGACTTTTACTTAAACTCCTCTTATAGCTGCATTTTTGTTCCACAAAAACATTCCTGATTCTGGAACTAAAATAATTGCTTATTTGCTTTATCTTACAATGGCATATAACAATCAGAATTATATTCAGACTACCACCAACAAGATGATTACTGAAAACAGTATAAGTTATGTTTGTATTTCTTCGATCCTTAGAATATTCATTCCAATAGGGATGAATATTCAACATACTGCATTTAAAAATTACCTGGGATATTTCCCTTCTGTGTGGTTATGCTGCCAAACTAGTTCAGAGGTAGTATAATACAGACATAAACATTTATATTACCATACACCCTCTTTTCCACTTTCCATTTTTCTCCTAGCACAGCACAGTAGTGAATATCCCACATTCTTTTTTTACAGTGGCATAGTACTCCATTGGATGTATCAAAATTGATTTAGCTCTTTGGAGAGAAGTAATATGCCTGTTCAAGTCCTTGGCTATGTTTCTATTAGATTGTTTCACTTTTTATTTAAAGAGGTTCTTTAAATATTCTGGATATATCTGAGAATTGCAAGATACTCTGCATCTTAAACTTTTAAGCTTCAATAAGCAGAAGTTCTTAATTTGTATGCAATCAACCATCATTTTTTCCTTTATGGTTAGTACTTTTTAAATTCCTATTTGAGAAGTCTTTGCTTATGACAAGATCATGAGGGTTTTTTCCTACATCATGTTCTAAAAACTTGCTTCTACCTTACATATTTACATCCGCAGTCCATCTAGAATTGAATTTTTATGTGATACTAGAGGCCTGGTGCACAAAAATTTGTGCACTCAGGGGGGTCCCTCAGCCCTGCTCAGTCTGTGCCCTCTCGCAGCCTGGGACTCCTCGGGGGATGTCCACCTGCTGGCTTAGGCCCGCTCCCTGGGCGATTGGGCCTAAGGTGGCAGTCAGACATCCCTCTGCCAGCCTGGGAACCCTCAGGGGATGGCCACTTGCCAGCGGGGAGCAGGCCTAAGCTGCAGTCGGACATCCTTAGCGCTGCTGAGGAGGCGGGAGAGTCTCCAGCCACCACCACTTTGTTGGCAGCTAGCAGCCTGGCTTGTGGCTGAGCAGAGCGCATTGTGGGAGCACATTGACCACCAGGGGGCAGCTCCTGCATTGAGTGTCTGGCCCTTGGTGGCCAGTGTGTGTCATAGTGACCAGTCATTCCCAGTCGTTCTGCTGTTAGGGTCAATTTGCATATTACCCTTTTATTATATAGGATAATGTGAGTTCAAGATTAAATTTTCTCTTTGGATACCCAGTTGACCTGCCACGGTTTGTTATAGTTCTGCTCTGTTCATGATTCTGTAATGCGACCTCACCATAAATCACGTGTGTATGTCAGGGTCTGTTTCTGGCTTCCCTCTTGTGTTTCATTGGTCCATTTGCTTAAGCTTGAATTGATGTCACACTGTCTCAATTAATGTAGCTTGATGTCCAGTTATGTAATTTCTCTAAATATATTCTTCAATATACCTTGTAAGTTCCTGGTTCTTTGCATTTTAAAAAATAAGTTTTAAAAACTTGTCATTTTTCTCCATACAAAAAACCTTGCTGGGCTTTTGACTGTTACTTTGAGTCTATCAACTGATTTTGGGAGAATTGACATGTCTACAACATGGAATCTTCTAATTTATGAACAAGGTATATCTCTTTATTTAGGGATTTTACAATTCCTTTCAATAATATTTTAAAGTTATCTATGTTGAAGTTTTGTGCATCTTTTATTATATTCATGGGAAGGTATTTGAACTCAATTTTATTGTTAATATTAGGTTCCTAATAATATTGTTTATTTATAAAAATACAATTGATTTTTATAAATTGATCAGATATTGAGACCTTACTAAATTCACTTATTAAGTATAATAACTTATCTTTAAATTATTTTGGATTTTACAAGTTCAATTATGCCATTTATAAATGATGAAAGTGCTTTATTGCCCTGGCTAGGACCTCCAGTATCTTGTTGAATAAGGGTGGTAATAACATGTATCTTTACTTCATTTCTGACCTCAGAGGAAATTTCAGCACTCCAATATTAAGTATTCTATTTCAGTAAGATTTTTTTCACACTTTTTATCAGATTAAGGAAGTTTCCTACTATTCTTAGTTTTTTTATTTTTAGTTTCTTATTTTCTTTTTAAAAATAGGTGATAAATTTTATCAAATTCTTTTTCTCTAACTATGGAGTGATAACAAACCTTATTCTAATTTTTAATGTGATGAATTACATTAATTGATTTTTGAATGTAAGCATAATTTACATACATTAAAATACACAAATTTTAAGTACACAGTTTGACAAATTTTCATACATGTATATACCCAAGGAACTACCACTTAGATCAAGATTTAGACTATCTTCATCCACCAGAAAGTTCCTTGTGTCCATTCTCAGGCAAAACTCAGAGGTAATCATTATTCTAATCTTTATCACCATGAATAACTTTTTTTTTTTTGCCCAGAGTGGAAATTTTATTTATTTTTAATTTTTTTAATTTTTTTTATTTAATTACATAAAGTATTACAAAGATTAGTACAAATATCTCTTTTTTCCCCTGCCCTTCCCCCAGCCTCCCCTTCCCCCCAGTGGTCTGTGTCCTTTGGTTATGCTTAAATGCATGCATAATAGTCCTTTGGTTGATCTATTACCCCCCGCCATCCCCCCTCCGTCCTTGTTGCTTTAATTTGACAGATTGTTTGATGCTGTTCTGCCTCTGAATCTGTTTCTGTTCACCAGTTCATAATGGTTATTATTATCCATAGATGAGTGAGGACATGTGGTATTTTTCTTTCATTGACTGGCTTATTTCACTTAGCATTATGTTCTCCATTTCCATCCACGCTACTGCAAATGCTAGGAACTCCTTCCTTTTCACAGCAGCATAGTATTCCATTGTGTAGATGTACCACAGTTTTCTAATCCATTCATCTGCTGATGGACATTTAGGCTGATTCCAAATCTTAGCTATGGTAAATTGTGCTGCTATGAACATAGGGGTGCATATATCCTTTCTGATTG
>PVJC01036259.1:0-17807 GCA_004026665.1 Murina feae | reverse complement strand
CCTGAGCTCCCTCCCAAGTTCAGAACAAAATGAGAAATAAGACATAGGACAGACAGATGGGAATGAAATGCCAGCTTTATAGAGGCAGGATCAAGTGGCTTTTGATACTTCTTTCCAAAATTGATAGATTAGCTGCCTGCTCATTGACTGCTGGCCTCTTCTGCAGGGGCACAGCCTGCCCAGTCAGCAGACTGCCCACAGCCTAGAGCAGGCCAGAACCACATGGGAGGCCAGAACCACCAGAGAGCACTGAGCCTCATGGGCCAACTCCATCTCCCAAAGTCATGGATGAATGAGGTCTGTCCTCTCATGGAAAAGGGGTGAATGAAGGAGAGGAGAGGGGAGGAGAGGAGCAACAGGGAAGGAGGGATGGAAGGAGGAGGAGCACCTTGAAATCCCACTTAGGCAGGAGCACTCTTGTGGGAATATGAGGGTGAGGTTGAGGCCCAGGTGGAGTGTCTTCTGCTGCATTATAGTTGCTGTCTCACTTTTTATCTGAATGTAAGCTTTTCCCAGCAGCACCGTTGTCTTCCTCACCTCGGTCTCGGGCATTTCACGGAGAATTGGCACCTGGTAATGCTCAGTAGGAGTTTGAGCAGCAGAACGGAAAAGGGAAACCTCTTTCCAGAACTTAGTGTTGGAGACGCCTGCATCTCACCTTCTCTGACTGCTTGGCCATGAGCCCAGGGTGCTCTGCTGCCTCCTGAGGCCACAGCCAAAACGTGGTTGACAAGAGGTTCCGGTTTCCCAGGGAGTCTCATGGCCTCTGGTCAGGCCTCTTTCTGACTGAGCTCCACGTGGCCTGGACCCGGGTTGTCTTGTCCAACCTGCAGGTCAGGGCCCAGTGGCTGGTCTACGCCATCAGGGATTGGAGCATCTTATGCCTGCCATCTGCTCAGGGCCCAGCACCGTCATCTTAGCTTCCCCAATCACTCCTACGCCGAGTTCAAGGCACCAACATGTCATTTCTTCTTCCCTGAGGACTCATCTGCTTCTTCACTGGTGGTTGCGGACGAGGCTCCATGCCCTTTTATAAGCCTGTCCTACCCGTATTGGCTGTGATTTGGACTGACTCAGGCGAAAGTAAAATGCTTGCTGAGTCACCACCACTTCCTACAACACCCAGGGTCTCCATTAATTAAGGCCTCCAGTCCACGAGGAGAATCTCCAGCGTGAGGTCAGAAATTAGGGCACAACCCAGGCGCCAGAGGGATTTAAGGAGCACAGCTCAGCCCCCTCTTTGTAGAGCTCAGAACACAGGACCCATCCCTGTCTTGCTCTGTCCCCGTGGCTGCCTTCTCCAGGCAGCAGGAGGTGAGCGCCTGTGCCATGGTAGGTCATCTCCCTTCTATTTGTGTTGGCATAAGTATTTCCTGTTCAAACACATATGGTTTTGACCCTGCAATGAGGAGATTTTTGGAAAATACTTTCCTCTCAAATGAGCTCTAGATAAAGTCACTGGCCCTACAGTGCTCCCAAAACAGAGAACGTACTTACATTGTGTATCAGTTGTTGAAATACTAGGGAAGTTTAAAATAATTAAACAGTTAATATGGTCATAATTCTCTCCAGGTCCATCCCATATGATCTCACTAATATGTGAAATCTAATGAACAAAATAAACCGATGCATGGATGGAACCAGAAGCATGGGAACATGAAGCAGATTGGCAGGTACCAGAGCAAAGGGAGGTGGTGGTGACTGGATAAAGAAGGTGAAGGGATTAGCTAAAGAACATATATGCACAACTCATGGACACGGACAATAGTCTGGTGAAGGCCAAGAGAGGAGGATGGAGAGCAGGAGTGGATGGAGATGGGCAAAGGGGGAGAAAATGGGGAACATCTGCAATAGTGTCAACATTAAACATTTTTAATTGAAAAATAATAATTAACAAGTTACATGAAAGCGCTTGTGGGTATATATTTAAATTGAATTATGCATTTCAAAGTCGCAATAGGGCCGAGGTCTTTCAAACCCGGATGTGGCCACTTGTTAGTTATGTTACTTCAGACAAGCCCTTTGGGTCTTTGAATCCTAGTTTGCTCATCTGTGATGTTGGAGAAGATCACTCCCATTTAAATAGCCTCATAAAGATGACAGGATGTGCTGGAGAAGGGACAAGGAAATCTATGGAAGTCACCTCTGTGCCACCTACTCTGCCAAGTGCTGTCTCATACCAATATCTTTTTAAATTAGTCGGAATACTTACAAAGTTATGCAATGTTGGTTTTTATTATAAGTTGTATAACTGTGGGGAAGTCTCTTAATTGCTCAAAACTTAATTTCTTTATCCTTGAACCTGAAATAATTCCAGCAAACTCAAAGGGTTGTGTAAGACTTACCTGAATTCTCAGAAGTAAAGGTGCTGGGTAGAAGTGACAAAGAAGCTTACAAAGAGTAGATTAGTATTGATGTTGCTAATATATCTTAAAATTGCTGATTGAGAATAACCTCCACAGTCTCCCTCAGGGACTATACCAGTCTGGGCGGTGGCAACCTTAATGACACAGTTAATGACAGAAGATCTAAGTATCCTTTTATCCAACCAGACTTCAAATACACCCTCTGCTTAGATCGCACTATTAATTTTAAAAGGGCTCAGAGTCAGAACCAATGCTGTTGATGGGCCCCTGGGACTGTCATCCCACATTCTGGAGGTGGAGCTCTTCTTCTGAGAAAATAGGTCCAAATGGTTTTTTATGTTTCTTGCTTTCTTTAAAAAATGACTTTTATTTTTAATACATATATATATATATATATATATATATATATATACATCCATATATATACATCCATATATTATTGTTTTCAGAGAGAAAGGGAGAGGGAGAGAGAGATAGAACATCAATGATGAGAGAGAATCATTGATCGGCTGCCTCCTGCACACCTCACATTGGTGGTCGAGCTCACAACCTGGGCTTGCGCCCTTGACCAGAATCAAACCTGGGATCCTTCAGTCCACAGGCTGATGCTCTATTCACTGAGCTAAACCAGCTAAGGCATTGCTTTGTTTTTTAAGACAAAACATGCTTTGGAATCTCTTATCTTGAGAGTCCTAATCCTTGTGAAAATAGCCACTGTTTTATTATTCATTCCTTGGGGAGTGGTTTGTGCCACATGAAGTCAGCTCAGGAAATTCTGAATTTTCTCAGCAAACCTGAGAGCTGGCAGCAGGGGAGATATCCTATCCAGCTGAGGAAGAGGACATGAAGGAGGAGGGGAGGGAGAGGGACCAGCAGGGAAGAAGGGAGCCACAGCATTCCAGAAAGGGAGTCCCGGGGAGAGTGGATCCTATGGGAAAATTCCTCCCAGTATTGGCTACTAGAACAAAGAAGTAGCCTCCTCCTGACCCTTGGGCCTCACTCAGTTGAAAAGTGCTTCATATGCATGCCGACTGCCTGCTGCCACCACTTCCTGTCTTCAAAAAGGACTCACACAGACCTTGCGTGACAGGCAGAGTGGTTTTCTGGTACTGCTTCCCTCAATGAGTTGACCAGACTTGAACATGACTCTTTTTCACAGGGCAGGGAAACACACCTGTGTGTGCAGACTTACCTGATTAGTTTAATGTTTATGGTCAATATATATAAACTTAGGAATTTGTTTTGGTGCAGTTTAGCTCTAATAAAATAGGTTGGGGACATTAACAGTATTTAATGTGTGCTTGAGTCCAGAATACTTTTTAACATGTTTGTGGTCAGTGTCTTTCAATGTTAAGAAAAGAGATCTCTTTCTTATTTCACTTTAAAATATTGTGGTAAAATATTCATAGCATAAAATATATCACGTTACCTAATTTCAAGTGTACATTCTCACGTACATTCACACTAACAATATAAGAGAAGTAAAGTCAAATAACACTGAATCTTTAAAGAGTTGTTGTGTTAATGAGATGATGATTTCAAATACTTTTTAAGATAAGTCATATCCCTTCACACACACACATGCACACACACACACACAAGTGATGACCAAGAAATCATCGGATGCTGGCATTTTCAGGCCTAGATGGTGAGATTCCAAAATCCAGGTGACAGAAACTTGAGGAAAAACCTGCCTAAGAATCTGGTGACAAGCCACTCACTGTAACCAACAGATTATAGCAGTTTGCTAGTATTGCTCACTACATCACTTATGAGAGGAAGTAGTGTATGTTTATGTGTTTTTTTATTTTCCATTTTCATGGTTACCCTAACAGAGCAACAATGGCTAGATAGCTACATTTGGAAACACAATCTCCAGAACAATGGAGCCATGAGGCTTGCGGGGGAGGGGGGGGGGTGCCAGTGCAGGTGCAGGAGGATCCCAAAGAGCCTGGTGCCAGCTAGGCCTGCCATCCTGAGGGGGCCCTGGGACCTGGGAGCAGGCAGCGCCCTGCAGCGACCCTTTCAGACAGCAGGTGGCAGCAGCGAGCAGCTCCCCCTCATTGTGGGTTCTACTCTAGCCCTTAAATCTGAGAAACTGGTCACCTAGTCTCATGACCAAGTGGCATATAGCCCTGGATGGGTTACTCAGCTTCTCAAAGAAACGGAAGAGGACAAACTAACCACTAGTCTCCGGTCTTTTCCTAGCAAAAGTCTGCCAACTTTCATGATTTAGGTTTGTGTTCCTCAAGACCCCCAGTAGAGACTGTATCAATGGCATAGAAAAGACTGGAAGGAAATACACTGGGGTTTCATGCTGATATTTCCAAGCGGGGCTGAGAAATGGGACTCCCACTTTTGACTTTATATGCTTCTGTATTTACTTTTTAATGCGAGTCATTTGAATGAGAAGTTTAAAATAATGGCAATATTCTATTTCCATTTATTACCCCAGGAATAACAATAATAGTTGTAAGGAGACTACAAGTGTTATGAACTTTCATTCACCTGTGATCCAAAAAAAATAAATAGAAACTATTCATGGTTCTCAGAGAGAATAAAAAATATTTGAAGATTTTCTCCAGTGATATTTCTCAATTTAAAAACAAACAAACACGGAGTTCAAAACTACCCCCCCCCCACACACACACACACACCACTAGTTCCACAAGGGGAAGAGATTCCAGATGTGCCTGTGGACGCTTGGTTTTCTTTTTCCTGGGAACAGCTGGACAGGTAAACTCTCCAGGGCAGGCAGACTGCTAATCTGAACAGATCTCAGCTGATGAAAGCAGCCGGTGGAAACTGCTCCATGGAGATTTTAAAGCAACCAGGCTCTCCAGTTTTGCCCCATTCCTGCGATAAAGCGAGCTCTGGGCTCATTTCAGCTTTTAGAATGGCCAACAAAGTTCAGTCCCCTAATACCTATGAAAGACCCCTGAAGGCCAGGCCCGTGCTGGACCCTGGGGAGCCAAGCAAGGCAGAGGGGCCTTAGCCCAGCCAGTTGAGCTGGCAGAGTCACAGCAGGTCCCTCCTTGATCTTGGCCTGTGTCGCAGGGTCCCAGCTAAGTGCGGGATGTCTTCTCTGAGCAGGAAAGAAGACGGACGTTAACTTCTACCCTGAGGCCAGCAGCGTAGGCTGTGCTCCAGCTGGGTCACCAGGACCAGTGGGAATGAATGACCTCGAGGACCTGCCTGTCCTCTCAGCGGGACCAGGTCTCAAAGCGCAAGGAACAGGTTCTTAAACGCACAAGGGCCTCTCTGACTGTGGTCCCAGTGAGTGTGCTTGAGGGCAGGCAGCCAGGCTGGCTGCGCTATTTAGTCTCGGGACTGTGTCGCCAGCGCTCCCCCGCCCGCGGCCAGACCACTCCGGGCGCGCGCGCTGGTTCGTGCCCTCAGGCCTCCCCTCGGCTGTCGGGGCACAGCAGCCGCCAGGATCAGGGGTCCTCACGCGGACAGCAGCCACCAAGGCACCTTGCCTCGCCTCGTGAGAGTAGGGGAGGGAGGAGGCTGGGCTGTTCCCGAGCCTGTGATGGGGAATGATGCAGGGGAAGGGAGAGGCAGGCGCTGGTAGGGACGCTGATTGGGTGGTGGGGTGGGATGAGTTGCATGGGAGGATGTGGAATGCGGGGCCGGAGGTGTGTAAAAGAGGAGCTGGAGGCAGGGTGCGGTGGGCACAGGGAGTGGCCCGCATTGGGGCCCCTGGTTCGCTGGCGCCGCTGGGCGTGAACTGGGGTGAACGCTTGTGGACTGGGGCGGGGCGGGGCGGGGCCCGGGGCAGCTGCTGTGGAGGCCCCGGAGAGAAGCTTCGGGGCCCTGGGGATGGCCGCCGGGGCGGCGAGGCCGGGCCCCGGTGCGGGGCGCACTCGTGCAGCCACAGTGAGCAGGTAGAGAACGTTCTGAGGTTCTGGCCCAGGGCATCAGGAACGCTGTCCGGGGAGGGCCGGCCAGAGCCGCGGGTAAGTGTGCGGAGCACCGGCGGATCCGCGACCCGGGACCCCTGTTCGCTTGTTGGAAACAGGCCTCTGGGATTATTGCTGAGAATCTTTGGGAAGTTGTGGGGCTGTAGAGCGAGGTTCGGGACTCTCTGAGGTCCCTTTGGGGTGACAGAGGTTGGAGGTTCCTGCAGAGCCCAGTTCGCAGCTGAGTAAAGATTTCCTAGGGATGTCTTCCTAGACGCGCAGGGTGGTGAGGGGGATGCTTTCCTATGGATTCTCCCTCCAAGGTGGGTGAGCAGGACTTGCTCTAGAACTTCAGGTCTGAGATCTCCTAGGACTAGTTAAACCTTGGAGGCTTAGGGGACACAGGGCCGCCAAGAAGGAGGGAGGGAACATCCAGGCTGGTCCAGCAGCAACAGGCTCTCTTCAGTTTCTTGGTTTTATTAGGCAACTATGTTGCCTCCTACAACCTTTTAAGGAAGGTGTGTGTGTGTGTGTGTGTGTGTGTGTGTGTGTGTGTGTGTGTGTTTAAAGAAACCCTTTAGCATAAGTGCCAGGACCTGATTCTTAGCCTACATGCTGGTTACTGTGCGTTCAAGTACAAGAATGGGAGAGGCTTAGGGGCATCCACTTGCTTTGCTGTCTGCGCTCTAGTGAACATACGTGGATGCAGAGCTTTAGTCATGACTGTTTGTCATCTGGGCTCTAGGAACAAGTGAAGTTCCTCAGTTTTTATTTTATCAAGATATCACCAAAATATGCCACTTAAAAATGGTTATATACAAACAGCTGAGACATGAATTAGGCATAGGTCTCCCAGACCCAAAAGATCAAAATGATGGTGACTTATGATATGTGTGTCACTTCACTGGCAGTCCATCATGGCTGTGAGAAATATTGCAAGACAGACAGTAAAAGTTTAGAGAGGAAAAGGGAATTCATTTCCCAAAGGTCAGTAGGTTCAAAGTAAACATCAGCTAATTTGGCCCACATTTCATGGGTGCAATTGTTTAGTTCATGTTGAGATGAACATCTAATAAAAGGGACACAGGTATTCCTGTGAAGTAATACATAGATGTTTCACTACTATAACTACTAGATAGTGCTGCATATGATAAACAGCAAAGTTTAATCAGCTCAAAGCTGTGTTGAATAAGGGCATTTAACAAAAGTTCATGGTTTGCCAGTAAGAGAAAATTTTGACAATTTTGACAATGTCCTTGAATGATACTTACCTTTTAAGTGTTGTTCATTTTCTCTTTAATATTTTTAAAATTTTTTCAGTTATAGTTGATGTATAATATTACATTAGTTTCAGGTGTACAAACCAGTGATTAGGCATTTACATAACTTATGAAAGTGATCACCTCAATAAATCTAGTTATCCATCTCATACCATACATAGTTGGTATTCATTCTCTTAACTTGTACACTATACATTTGAAACTTAAAGTTAATTCTCTGTATTTATCACAGCTATTTTATTTACTTTTTTCTACATTTAAAAAAAATTCTATTGTTGAGACTATTACAAATGTCCCTCTTTCCCGCTCCCCCCATTGCCCCACTTCACCCAGTTCCTACCTAGTCCCAGGCCTTCACCACCATATTAGACACCCTGTGTCCTTAGGAAATGCACATATGTATATAAGATCTTTGTTTAATCTCTTCCTGCCTCCCCCCTAGCCCCCTTCCCTCTGAGAATCATCAGTCTATTCCATTTCCAGTGCTGGTGGTATAGTGGTGAGCATAGCTTCCTTCCATTTCCATTCCTCTGATTCTATTTTATTCACTAGTTTATTCTGTTCATTAGATTTTTTATTTGTTTATTTTTATTTTTAGATTCAATTGTTGATATATATGTATTTAAACCATTTTGTTGTTTATATTTTTTATCTTTTTCTTTTTCTTCCTCTTCTTAAAGAATACCCTTCAACATTTCACGTAATATTGTTTCAGAGATGATGAACTCCTTTAGCTTTTTCTTGTCTGTGAAGCTCTTTATCTGACTTTCAATTCTAAATGATGGCTTTGCTGGGTAGAGTAATCTTGGTTGTAGGTTCTTGCTATTCATCATTTTGAATATTTCTTGCCACTCCCTTCTGACCTGCATGGTTTCTGTTGAGAAATCAGCTGACAGTCATATGGGTACTCCCTTGTAGGAACTAACTGCTTTTCTCTTGCTGCTTTTAAGATTCTCTCTTTGTTTTCAGCCCTTGGCATTTTAATTATGATATGTCTTGGTGTGGTCCTCTTTTGGGTTCCTCTTGTTTGGGACTTTCTGTGCTTCCTGGACTTGTAAGTCTATTTCTTTCACCAGGTAGATGAAGTTTTCTGTCATTATTTCTTCAAATAGGTTTGTTTTCAATATCTTGCTCTCTCTCTTCTTCTGCCACCCCCATAATGCGAACATTGGTACACTTGAAGTTGTCCCAAAGGCTCCTTACATTATCTTCATGTTTTTGGATTCTTTCTTCTTTTTGTTCTTTTGATTGGGTATTTTTGCTTCTTCAAAGTTCAAATCATTGATTTGATTCTTGGCATCCTCTACTCTACTGTTCAATTCTTGTATATTATCCTTTATTTCAGTCAGTATATACTTAATTTCTGACTTGTCCTTTTCCATGTGTTTGGTATTCTTACTAAGATCCTTGAAAGTCTCACTAAGTTCCTTCTTGGTCTCATAAAGATTCTTGAGTAGTATTATAACCATGGTTTTGAATTCTGAATCCAGTAATTTCTTGTCTTTCATTTCTTTCATTTGTGACATGTTTCTTTGTCTCTGCATTTCAGCTGCTTTCCTGTGTTTGTTTCTTTATATTGGTTAGAGTTGCTATATCTCCTGGAATTGGTAGAGTGGCCTTGTGTAGCAGATGTCCTATAGGGCCCAGTGGCTTAGCCTCCCCAGTCACCTGAGCTGGTCACTCTAGGTTTGCCCCTGTGTGGGATGTGAGCACAGTTTTGTTGTAGTTGAGACTTGGTTGCTGTTGGAATCACTGGAAAGAATTGACCTCCAGGCCAATTGGTTATGAGGACCAGCTGCATTTACAATGGCAGAGCTTCTGTGCAGGAGACACCCCTATGGAACAGGACTTGCTTCAGTGGGGCTTTGGTACTTACTGAGTCTGCCCCTTGGGTGTGTTGCTTATGGATGTGTAGAGTTGTAATCTGGTATAGTCCAACACTGTCCACTGGGTGTACTGCCTTTTGGGTCTCCAAGAAGGTGGAAACTGAGCCATAGCTTGGGGCTACCTGGCAGGAGCTAAAGAGAGATCTGCAGCTTCCTCCTATTTGTATTGGGTTTGGAAATGCCCAGGCAAGGCCCAGCTGTGATGCAATGCAGGTTGGTGCTAGTGCCAGTTCTTGGGCCTTTTATTGATAGATTTGGGGCACCCTGACCCAGATGCTGTTTGTTTGAGAGTTTTTAGCAAAGTCGGAAACCTGAGCAAGGACAGGCCATTCATGTGAAAAAGCTGCTGCACACAGGTTGGGTAGGGCTGCAAATTGGATGAGGCAAGGTCTCAGGGGATCACCAGGGCAGAGTGCACAGTGTGAGCCAGGCTGATGGAGAATATGGCTGCCAATCAGCCCTATGACCTGGATGTCCCAGCACAGGAGCAGTGACCCCTGTGAGAACCTCCATCTGGTAGAAAGCCGTCCCTGAATTCCTGCCCCCAATGCCAGACAAACCAGTTCCTCGTCAAATGTCTCTGTGTCCCCCAGAACCTCTACCTGGCACTGTAGCTCATAGGAAGCAGGACCATGTAAGTTCGTGCACTAGCCATTTAAAAAGAACTGCTTAGTCTCCAGGAGCCTCCATGTCACTCAGCCACAATCCTTGCTGGTTTTTACAACCCATAGTTATGGGGACTTCTCTTCCAAGCTCTGGGAACTGGATGGGAGGTCTGGTGTGGGTCTGGGACCCCTTGCTCCTCACAGGCCACCTCTACAGAGACCATCTCCCTCCTGATTAAAAAAAAAGACACACATGGGTGTCAGACTAGTCTGTTCTGTGCCTCTGCCCCTCTTGCCAGTCTCAGTGTATTTTCTTATTTATTCTCTAGTTGTAGGACTTCCATTCAGCCAGCTTTCAGGCAGTTCTGAATGATGATTGTTCCCTATTTTAGTTGTAGTTTTAGTGTGGTTTAGTTTTAGTTTTGATGTGGTTGTGTGAGGTGGCAAGTACCCATCTTCGTTGTCTCTCTCATTACAGCTATTTTATAAAATCTCATGCATGTAGAGAATTTAAACAATAATTGATCTTTCAGATGTTACTATTACTTGAAATTCACATAACAGAAATTTAAAAGAATATACCGTTTTTTAGTATTTTACTTCATTATGATACATAAATACATATCTTCTGTAATGCACTAAAATATTAACAAAACATTCTAAACAGTGGAAAAGCCTTTGAGAAGCATTTGACCCTGTACCCTGGGTTCATCTTAATTATTGTCCAGTCTCCTCCTCCCACCCCCTCCACTGGATCATGGTTGTTACCAACACTGTGTAGCACTTTTCATATTATATTTTGATTGGTTTTTTTACAAATTTGCTTATTCCATAGTTATGAATGAACATCCTGAGGGTAAAAACCATACCCTAATTATTTTTGTATCTTCAATGCCACAGATATATGTGTTTTGTTAATGTTTCCTTAATTGAAGAGGGGAAAATAACCAATACATGTGACCATACACATGTAGAGCATATATATGTCTCTAAAAAACAGTATGTTTTTGCAATTTGGATAAAATTTAATCTTAATTTTTCATTCTTACAGTGGTGGGAAATTTTTCATCTGATTTCTAGGTCAGTACTGTACTACTTGCTTTTTTATCTCTGTATCTTCAAAGGTATGACTTCGTGATAGTAGGTGTCAACATTTTCTTCACGTTCACATTTTCTTTCATTTGAAGAATTAGTGGTTTGCTTTAAATTTGCTGTTAACAAACTAATGATACTAAATGTAAAAATCATTAAATGTTTTTCATTCATTATCTTAATGAATTATTGCTAATTTATTCATGAAACTCCATTTCCCAGTAGCTTTAAAATGAATCTTTTATCCTAGAACATATGAGATTTCTGACCCAGCTGGAATGACTCAACGGTTGAGCATCAGCCTATAAACCAGGAGGTCATGGTTTGATTCCCAGTCAGGGCACATCCTTGGATTGCAGGCTCCATCCCCAGTAAGGGGGAGAGGGGAGGTATGTAGCAGGCAGCCGATCAGTGATTTTCTCTCATCATTGATGTTTCTATCTCTCTCTCCCTCTCCCTTCCTCTCTGAAATAAATAAAAACATTTTTAAAAAGATATTTATGGTTATATATTAATAGAAATACAGTTGAATAAGAAAAGTAAAATTATATGTATACTATAGAAATTGTTATTGCTGAAAACAGAAAATATTTTGACAAATGTGATTTGTGTCAGTAATATAAACAGAATAATAAAATACCATAATTATAAGGCCATGGGGTTTTGTTCACTAAGCAAGAGTAAAAATATCTTAATTTGCTTTTAACTAGTAATTCCAATTTATTCTAGTATGATTAAGTAACTGTGCTGTTATTAGGGTATTACTAATATTTAACAATTTTAAATATTCTGGACTGGAAGAAAAATAACTACCTTTAAATTAAAAATGAATCTACCAGTACATCACTTTCTGAAGAGTGGCTTGGAGCAACAATAATTACAATAAAGAAAATTATAAGGGTACTTTCGTAGATTTATATATACACTATAAATGTAACATATATAAGACATTTAAAAAATAACAAAATAAACTCAAATTCTTTTTTAAGCTTATCAAAGTTGGTTCTATAGTAAAAGATAAACTTCTTAAAAGACTAATATTTTAGAAACTTAGAATAAATAATATCTGGAAACAAAGGAATCTAACTAAAATTACTATACAGTTTCAATCATAATAAAATATTATGAATAAATTTACAACAGCAAAATTTGAAATTTAGATTACATAGAAATTTTTCTTAAAGTTTGACTTAAGAAATAATGAACTATATTTGGCTAAATTGACTTAAGAAATAACAAACATTTATATATCAGTAGCAGTTAATGAAATTGAATTTGTAATCCAGTATTCTTCCAAAAACACTCAAAAAATATTAGTCCCCAAACTCCTTTATAAGATATTCTTATAAAAGCTTATTTAGATAATTTATAATTTTTCATGCTAACACAACTTTCACAGTAAAATCCAATAATAGTACCAAAAAAAAATTGATCCACATTGCACTAGACATTCTGGCCAAAATAAGAAGACAAGAAAAAGAAATGACAGGACTTCTGGTCAAGATGGCAGCATTGGTAAACTTGTATCTTCCCACAACCACATCAAAATTACAACTAAAATACAGAACAACCATCATTCAGAACTGCCTGAAAGCAGACTGAATGGAGGTTCTACAACTAGAGAAGTAAAGAAGAAGCCAGACATGGAATAGGCTGGTTCGACACCCATGTGAGGTATTTTTCTAATTAGAAGAGATATCTTAGTTGAGGAGGCCTTCCATGAGGAGCAAGAGGTCCCAACTCTACACCAGACTCCTTGGCTCAGGGTTCCAGTGCCAGGAAGAGAAATCCTCATAACTTTGGGCTACAAAAAGTAGCAGAGAGCCCCAACAAGTTTGGCTCAGTGGACAGAGCATCGGCCTGCGGACTGAAAGGTCCCAGGTTCGATTCTGGTCAAAGGCATGTACCTTGGTTGCGGGCACATCCCCAGTAGGAGGTGTGCAGGAGGAAGCTGACCGATGTCTTTCTCTCATCGATGTTTCTAACTCTCTATCCCTCTCCCTTCCTCTCTGTAAAAAATAAATAAAATATATATTTTTTTAAAAGTAGCAGAGAAGGAGAAACCAAGATGGCGGCATAGGTAAACACCTGGAATTGTTGCCTCACACAACCATTTCAAAACCACAATAAAAAGAAAAAATGGACACCACCTAGACCCACAGGAAGGCTGGCTGAGTGGAAATTCTACAACTAGAAAGAGACTGAGACTCAGAGGAGGTGCGGAAGTAAAGCGCAGAAATACGGAGGCACAGGGAAAGGGTTCGCGGAAAGGGCTAGTAACTGAGGATGCAGTTCTCTTTTTCAATCCAGAGGGAATCACAAGCTCCCAAAGGCTCTGAACTCCAGTTCTGGTGAGTTTCTGGGGATCCAGACTCATACAGGGAGAAGCTGGACTGTCTGGCACCAGGAGGAACTCCAGAGCCGCTTTCTCTCGGTGGTGCCAAGGGACACTGAGACCTAGTGCCTCTTAGGGAAGCGCTAAGAATCAGCCATAGCTGTTTGCTCCACCCTGTTGATTCCCTGAGACCACGCCCCATCCAAGCTGCTTGCAGAGGCTTTTGCATATAAAAGGCTGGGAAGCCCCCAGGCAGAAGCTAAAATAGCATCTCCTTAGAGATCCAAGAGACAGTGTACCCAGTGGTCAGAGGAACCACCCAGATTACAACTCCCCAGATCCATAAGGGACACAGTCAGGGGGCAGACTCAGTGAGCACCAAAGCCCCACTGAAGTAACTCTTGCCCCATAAGGGTGTCTCAGCACAGAAGTTCTCCCACCATAGACACAGCTAATTCTCATAGCCAAGTGGCCTGGGGGTCAATTCCTCCCAGTGATACCAACAACAATCAAGGGTTAGTTACAACAAGACTGTACACAAAGCCTACAAAGCAGTGCACCAAGAGTGTCCACCTCAGGTAATTGAGGAGGCTGAGCCACTGGGCCCTATAGGACACTTAGCTCAGAAAGCCACTCTATCAATGCAGAGAAGCAGCCAAAATGTGGAGACAAAGAAACAGGTCACAAATGACAGAAATGGAGGAAAGCAAACGACTGGATATAGAGTTCAAAACCACGGTTATAAGGCTTTTCAAGAATATTCTAGAGACTGCCAATAAATTTAGTGAGACCCTCGAGGATATGATAAAGGACCAGCTAGAAATTAAGCATGCACTGACTGAAATAAAGAATAATATACAGATATGCAGCAGCAGACTAGAGGATTGCAGGAATCAAGTCAAAGATTTGAAATACGAAGAAGCAAAAAACACCCATCCAGAAAAGCAAAAAGAAAAAGGAATCCAAAAATATGAAGATAGTGTAAGGAACCCCTGGGACAACTTCAAGTGTACTAACATCAGAATTATAGGCGTGCAGAAGAAGAGAGAGAGCAAGATATTGAAAACAAACCTATTTGAAGAAATAATGACAGAAAACTTCCCTTACCTGGTGAAAGAAATCGACTTATAAGTCCAGGAAGCACAGAGAATCCCAAACAAAAGGAATTTAAGGAGGACCACACCAAGACACATCATAATTAAAATGCCAAGGGCAAAAGACAAAGAGAGAATCTTAAAAGCAGCAAGAGAAAAACAGGTAGTTACTTACAAGAGAGCACCCATACGACTGTCAGCTGATTTCTCAATAGAAACTGCAGGCCAGAAGGGAGTGGCAAGAAATATTCAAAGTGATGAATAACAAGAACCTACAACCAAGATTACTTTACCCAGCAAAGTTATCATTCAATATTGAAGGTGAGATAAAGAGCTTCACAGATAAGAAAAAGCTAAAGGAGTTCATCACCACCCAACCAGTATTATATGAAATACTGAAAGGTATCCTTTGAGAAGAGGAAGAAGAAGAAAAAGTAAAGATAAAAAATTATGAACAACAAATACATATCTATCAACAAGTGAATCTAAAAATCAAGTGAATAAAAAAATCTGATGAACAGAATAAACTGATGAATAGAATACAATCAGGGGCATAGAAAGGAAGTGGAATGACAATTCACAGGGGAAAGGGTGTTGGCAGTGCAGGAAGACACTGCACAAAAATTGTACACCTATGGATGAGGACAGTGGGGAGGTAAGGGCAGAGTGTGGGGTGGGGTGGGAACTGGGAGAAGGGGAGCTATGGGGGAAAAAAAGAGAAACAACTCTAATAATATGAACAATAAAGATTTTTTTTTAAAGATGTAAAAAAAAAAGTAACAGAAATAATGTCTGAATGACACAGAGGCTGCTAAGGACCCAGGTGTTTCTCTTAAAGGGCCTGCACACAACCTTACATGGACTCACTCTCTCTGAGCTCCAGCATGGGGACAGCAGCTTGAAAGTATCTCTACCACCACCACAGAGCCAACTAGCAGGTGCCATATCTGAGTTTCCATCAATCTGCCTCACATTTTTCATCTGTTCCTGGTAATTCCCTGAGACCCCATCCTCACCCATTTGGCAGCCCCACCCAGGTTGTTTGCAATGATCTTTTCATGGCTCAGGCTTCAGACTTTTCTAAAATCTCTCAAACAAGCAGCAGTTGACCTCAATGTGCCCCATACATTTAAGAGGCCCCAGGCACAGCACTAGCAGCAGCCTGCCTTGGTTCACAGCTTGACCTTTCCTGGGCACCTTCAAGCACCAAACAAGCAGCAGCCATCTGCAGATCACTCTGTAGCTCATGCAGGTGGCTCCAGGAAGGTCACAAGCAGTAGCTGACATTGTACTTCCCTGGAGGCCCCAGAGCCAGTGCACCTAGTGGTCAGCTTCACCAGATTATAACCCTACCACACATATGAGCAACATACTCAAGGGGCAGACTTGGAGAGCATCAAAGCCCCATTGAAACAAACCCTGCTCCATAAGGGCATCTCCTGCACAGCAGCTCTTCCACTATGGTCATAGCTAGTCTACACAGCCTATTGGCCAGGGGTAAATCACTCCCAGTGATGCTAATCACAAGCAAGGTTCAGCTACATCGGGACAGTGCACACAGCCCACAGAGGAGTGCACCTAGAGTGCCCAGCTCAGATGACTGGGCCCTACAGGACCCCTGCTGTACAAGGCTACTATACCAATTCCAGTAGACATAGCAGCTCTCCCTAATACATAGAAACAAACACAGGGAAGAAGCCAAAATGCAAAGACAAAGAAACATCACAAACAAAAGAACAGCAGAAATCTCCAGGAAAAGAACTAAATGAAATGCTGCTTTAGGTGATTTAACTGAAGGTCTCACACATCTTTTGTTAGATTTATTCCTGGATACTTTAGCTTTTATAATTTTTGTTCTAAATGGTTTTGTATTATAATTCCTGATTGGTTATCATTGATACTTAGGAACTTATCTTTAGATATTAGTTTTATATCCAGCAAACTACTAGGAAGAGCTTTCTAGTTCTCATGGTTATGACAGTCCTTTGAATTTCTATGGAAGACACACATCACGTCATCTGCTGCTAAGGAAAGGCTTGTATCTTCCTCTCCTAATTCAAATTCTTATTATTTCTTTTTAAAAATTAAAAAAAAATTTTTTACTGTTGGAGTATTACAGATCTTTCTCTTTTTATCACCCATTGCCCCCTGCTCCCAGATCCTGCATCACCCCAGGCCTCTACCACCCTATTATCTGTGCACATGCATTATGCATATATGAATATGTATAATCTGCCTCCTCAGTTCTGGACCATCCCAGTTCTCATTCTTGATGACTGCTCTCAAGGGAATGATGTCTGAGACTTAAAAGACATCAGCAGGGGAGGTCAGACTTTCCTGGTCCTGGGTGGCTTTCCTCCCAGCCCTTCCCGGTTTCCTTGCATCTGCTGGCTCTGTGGTGTCTGATCTTTACAAATATGCAGGATCTAGCTGACCATTTTCCTCCCACAGTTGGACTTTTCTAAAAGAACGTTGCCAGATGATAAGAAGAAACAATAATGAAAGTAAAATATGAAAGGTTAAACAAAATTTCAGGGCACAAAGTCCAAGAACCTAATAAAACTTGAAGACCCCATCAGACAACACTGGCGGTGGTCCCTTCCTGCCACCCTCTCCAGGGAGGGTCTCTGGTCTCCAGTTCTGCTCTGTTTTAGGTCCTCACCCACCTTGTCAGATCACGTGCCTTCACAAGCTACCCCACACACATCGGCCACCTTTACACGCACCAAGGACAGTGAGTTGGTTCTGTATCCTCTTCATCTCTTCTGCTGCATTGTCCATGACATCTGTCTCTAAACTCTGTTCTTAGCACCGTGGCCCTCACCCAGAAGGGGAGGAGCTACCCTGTAGACCCCCTTCCCAGCTGCTTCTAACCCCAGGTCTCCAGCTTCCTGCTGGACACTTTCACTCAAATCTCTCACCACTGCTTTTATTCCACACAGTCACCAAACCAAAGTTCTCCTCTCACCCCCCAATCTCCATTAGCACTCCTCCCCAATGTCCTCTTGGAATCACCCCATAACTTTCCCGCTCACCAGGCTCAGGTGTGTAAGACTTGTCTTTCATCAGACCTCTCTCATCTCTGGCTCTGTTCAGAAACTACACGCTGCTTTATTTTCATCTTCAGAAAGTATCTCTTCTTTGCCTCCTTCTTTTCCATTCACCCTTCCTGTCATCCAGCCTGGCCTTCAACACTCACTCCAAGGTCACCACACCCTTCCTGAGTCCCAGCTGGCTGTAGATGGGA
>PVJC01036258.1:0-17804 GCA_004026665.1 Murina feae | reverse complement strand
CAACTGAAGGACTTGTATGCATGCATATAAGCATAATCAATGGACACAAGACACTGGGGGGTAGGGGAGGAGGGGGAAGGTCAAGGGGAAAAATGGAGACTTATCTAACACTCTTTGTAATACTTTAAGCAATAAAACAAAATTTAAAAAAAACACCCACAGTCTTACTTTAAAAATAGGCATTTACAAGTTTTCTTGCAAGGAATAATATCCATTTGATATAATTTTCCAAATTTAGTGCAATGACTTTTTGTTATTTGACTTTTACTAAATCATAGGTTTACTAATACAGGCAAATATACACTAGAAACTGAAAATTAACTCTTATATATCACCACTGAGAATTCAGGATTAAACTTCAACTTTCTTCCTAGGGTAATTTTAACTCATTATCACCTATAATCTTCAAATACTTGTGGTCTATATAAACATGCATTTTAAGGATCAGGATTTTCATTGTATAGAATGAGATATACAGTTATTAGAAACTTAAAACATATACTAAAATTGCAAAGATAAATTTATTGCTTCTGATTAAAAATGTGTTGACACACCGATGCTGCAGAATCAAAATTTCTTAAATTACATTTTAACTATTTTATTTTTATAAAAAGTGTAGAGTGAGTTGAATAATATTTGTTACTTAATTTGTAAATCCATGAAGAAAGATGACTTCAGAGTCTCTGAGTCATTAACAATTAATCAGATGTCTTCAATATAAAAATTAAATGACTGGGAAGAAATCTTGAGTTCTATAAAACCCTATACATTTCTCTTTGACACATTAAAGTATGTTATTTCCAAAATTTAACTCAGTGAGCAGAAACTTAAAATAAATTCATGCTTGGATCCAAATGAATGATTACAGAATCTCATATATATTCTTATTTCAGCAATGCAGTGTATCTTCAGACTCAATAAATCTTCCTAATATTTGACTACATATTTATTTGCTAACGGGATGAGTGTCGATAAAATGCATCAGTCAATAACAGCCAAGAGTAACGTCCTTGGATAAGCCATGGAAAATATAAATCCCCGGTTAGGACAAAAGATATGTCAGTGTGTCATTGCCTCCCTGAATCCTCCATTCTACAACAGGACAGAGAGACAGGGCTGCCATCAGATGCATGACATCTAGGGCCAAGGGATTTCATGTTTTTATTTTACCGCATAAGGAAAGCCCTCCTTTGAATACCACGCCAGAGCACCCAGCCAAATCAAATCAGCAGAGTCAATGCTGGAACGCCAACGAGCCACCAGATGGCAGCAATGCTTTTATGAATAATGCAGCACTCTGTGCAGTCCATCTAAGATTTCCTGTGTTAATCACAGAACAATCCTGACTTTGGTTAAAGGACAGATTTGTTCGTCATAAAGCCAGCCATCCTCCTTTCATCTCATTAGTTATACTTTGTGAAGTATGCTTTCTAGTAGTGTTTGGGACCCCCCCAAAATATTTATGTTCTTACACATTAAACATTAAATTGCCTTTGAATTTCATTTTGATATTGTGGTAGAAAATGCCTGTGGCTTGAAACAAATATTTTCCTTTCTGATGGACAAATAACATCTGTGGTTGTAAATGTTCCAGTGTAACTGTCAAAAGAGAAAGGCTTCACATCATTTCCTGCCACCCTCTTCGGTGTATCCTACACATCAAAAGAGTGCTCATGGCCTCCCTTTCCACGAATTGATTTCAAGTTGATCCACATATCTCAGACTTTAGAAGATTGCCTTCTACTTGATCACGGGTGTGAGAATTTTGAAAATGAAACATTGCTCAAATTCATGAAAAAAAAAAAAAAAGCAACCCAAAACAAACAAACAAAAAAAACCATCAGCTCAGCCTGCATGGGTCAGTGATTGAGTCTGACATACGCACCAGGGCACATGCCCAGGTGCAGGCTCAATTCCTAGTAGGGGACATGCAGGAGGCAACTTATCAATGATTCTCTGTCATCACTGATGTTTCTATATCTCTCTCCCTCTCCTGTCCTCTCTGAAATAAAGAAAAATATATTTAAAACAAACAAACAAAACAATGATCAAGGTCTAAATTATTTAGAAAGAGAACATCAATATTAGTGTTCTTTTCCTTTTGGAGCTCTTAGCGGCATTTTGCTAATTTTGCCGCTGTAGATTTTTTTGATTTGTGCATGTCCACCAAGGATGTCAGACTATTAATTTCTCCTAGTGCTAGAAATAAAATGTTAGGCAAATAGAACTAAGGCCAAGAAACTAGTAGCTCTCTACTAAAACAAGATTCCTCTGAACCCTGGAGGAAGTGATGTGCCTCAAGGTCAAGGCACCTCATTCTCGTCTGTTATCTGAAAACAGTTCAAACAGCTTCCTTCCTAGTTCTCCCCACCGACAGGCATTTCATTTCATTGTTTCACTTAGCTCATATCTCAACATCCTGTTTTGTTAAGATAAAATAAAAAAGAGCTGCCTCCTCTCCTCCTCAAATACCGAGAATCTTGACATTTGTTCAGTGTCTTAAAGTCTTACTTTTGAGTATTTCTTTTCTACTAAACTTTGAGTAATGCGATTAACTCATATTTTAAGAGATCCCGTGCACAGATTCTACAAGTGGCTCCTGTCGTTCTGTATGAGTGCTGGCATTTTCTTTTCATCTTAAACTAGCGTTTCTTTTTCTTGTGTTCATTTCAAGCCTTTGTTTATGGATGCTCACTTGGTTATTTTATTATACTGCTTAAACATTGCTCTGAGGTTCACCAGTTTTGCTCACCGTTGCCCAGATTTTCCTCCTGCTCAGTGGCTTGTGACATGTAAACACTGTGAATTTGTGTGTGTGTGTGTGTGCGTGTATTATATAGATATACATTTTTCTCTCTCTTGCCTTCAGATCCAGACTCATTAACTTATGTTTCTAAAATCTGAATGGTGTTGGTGATTTATCTGCCAGTGATCCTACACTATCCAAAAGCTCTCAATTTTACATCACCCTGTGTCATCCTTATGGGCAAGCTATAAAATGTGATACCACTTACTGGTCCCATCTATTATGTACCAGCTTTAGGGATCAAACTGTTCCTTTTTCTGGAAGAGGCCTGTTTGCTATTAAAAAATAATCATGTTCAGCATGAAATAAACATGGCTGCTCTCTTTAAAAAATATATAAAAGAAGATATTTTGAAATAGAGAGGAAAAGGGGATCTGTTGGTCTGAATACTGTCTTGCCAGCATCAACGTAGTATCTTTACAAGATAAAAATTACAAATGGCAAAGCCATAACACTTGATGATTTTACTTCGATTCCATGCAGTCCCCCACTGGCAGTGCCGGCTTTTGCGCAGACAGGGCATATGGCCTGAAGTCCCATGTTTGATTCCAAGCAGCTCAGTTAGCCTCACTCTGGCTCTGTGGACTTGGGGGACTGCACTGTCGGCCCAGCAGGTCACAGCAACCATCATGCCAGATTTTCCAACACATCAAGATACAGGGTACATTCCATGAGAAGAGAAGGGTTACATCATGATGTCAGTACATGAAGAGCAACGTGTTCCATTTAGCCTGATGTCACTCTAAAATCCAGAACATATTCTAAGTGCACCACTCAGCTTTGAGCAGACAGAGTGAGCTATTCCAGAAGGCAGTGTGAGGGGAGTTAACCAGTGACCTAAGCTCATCAGGACACATGCAGACATTCTTCTACTAAAATTTTAGAAGTATTGGAAGCCAAGTTGACATTTCTTTACTTTTTTTAAATTTTGATTTATTTCATTTCATTTTGAAATTTTAAAAGCTTGATTCCCTTAGTTAACCTGGTACTAAAGTTTAATAATATGACTATTGTCAATTTTGCTGTCACCCAGGTGTGTTCTGATTTGATGACAGTTCAAAAAGAAATGAGTAGAGAAACATAGCATCAAACCTGTTAGTAATTAATGGAATAAAGAAATGTGCAGATGAGGACATATGATCATAGTCCACTAAGCTCCATGGGGTCATCAGGCAGCATACACTTGCAATTGTTTCCTCTAATAATATATACTCAATTTGTCAGTGTGTTAATTCTATACTTGAGATTATACATTTTTTATAAAGAGAGTTTTATCATTTCTTAAAAATTAAATCTGCAAAAAGACAGTGGTTTCTAAGTCACATGGTCTGAACAACTAGGCATTTCTCCTCTGAGGGGTATACTTTCCGTCCATCAAACTTGTTTCTGTTTTCCCTTTCATCGGTCAGGCTAACACGCTCCTTAGGTCTCACCTTAGATTCTGACAATCAATTTTATTTCCTGCCCCCAGGCTCTCTCTTTTGCAGTAAATCGTAAGCACTCCTGACATTTATATTCTTAAATCAAAGCTCCAATTATAAAATTATATCACTCCATTCATCAAATCTTCCTGTGTAATCCCACTGGCAAAAATAAAGCCAAAATCATAAAAATAATCATATTTCCTCCCCTTTAATAAAAAAAAGTATGGCTCTGATAGCTCAGTTGAAGAATAAAAAGAGTTACCAGTGTCTCTCATGGGGGAGCACAGTTTCTGTATTTATCTTGAAGTGCCCTTTTGCAAGTTGCTATCAATAGCTAGGTAGTAGAAGCTTTCAGTGCAAAATTATTTTCTTCAACTATTAACTGGGATAACACAGTAATTAATCAACCTACATTTACTAGGTATTACTTTAATTACACTACTTATAAAATAGAATATTACAAATAAATTCAGTAAGTTTTGAGGACACATTTTCTTAGTTATACAGTGAATGAAAAGATTTCCTCACAGTCTTAGTCTAAGTCTTGGTCTATTGATCAAATTCACAACACTGTATAGAGATTAGAAGAGGAAAGTCCTGAGTTGTATTTCATAGATATCCACCGCTCCTATCCAGATTCCTACAAAATTCACCTCTGGAACTACCCTCAAAGTGTTGTGAGAGGATGTGGTTAGTAAATGAATATTAATACCGTTGTATTAATACTAAAATCAGTCGTTTAGAATTGCTGTCAGAAACAGGATTGTTTCATTTTAGCATTCGTACAGCAGGAAGGCAGATGAGGTAGGGACTGTTATTTCCAATTTCCCTGGGGTGAAAAACTGTAGGTTGGAGGGATCCTGCCCTGGGTTCTACATAAGAATACAACTGACCAGGCCAAACTGGAACACCTGTCCCCAGTGCGCTCTCCCCACTGTACCTTCTAAGTGATGAATGAATATCTAATAGGGAGATAAAATGATTGGGGACCAGCTAGAAAGCAAAAGAAAAACAACTGTATTAGATATTAATGTTGCTCTTACTTTAGTTTATTTTTAATGCCATGCCTTTTAAGATACTGTGAGTAATTCTCTAAAGTGAAACCAGCTTTATTTGAAATCTAATGCGTATATGAATGTAAAGAATCACCCTTTACATTTAGTCTAAAGCAGTGAAAAATGAAAGAGAAAATTGGAAAAAGCTTAGATTTTTTAAAAGACATCACTTTAACTGAAGGAAATGGATAAAAGCAAAATACCAGTAGTTTTCTTTTTGGCTTAAAATAACATTTTCCAAGATGTTATTAAATTATCTTCGCATTAATAAACTTAAGTGGTACTTGAACATTTTAAGCTAAGATATATTCAGATCAGCAAGAGCAATCAAATTATGTCTAAATGTAAAACATATCCATGGGAAATATGACATGAATGTGTTTAATATATATTATAGCCAGAAGACTCCATCCAAAGTCAGAAAAGTCATACATATAATGATAAACCTATTCTGAAATTTACTTAACTTTGAGGGACAGAGCTTGTTCCCCTGAGATATTTGTATGTTTATTAAAAGAGAAACTCAAGTGTAGGAAATGTGGCTGTGACTTTTGTTGAGGTTATCAATTGGTGCTGGGAGAGGAGAAGGCTTTCACCTTCTTGAGTCATCAATTTTTTTTTCAAGTGGCAATAGATATAGTTCTAATCAGCTATACTTCATTAGTAGTAGAATTACCTTATTTAAAGCACACAATTGGTAGATGAGTGCACTGCATGTTCATAGGTAAGTTTTTCATATTTAAAGGAAACTCAGTACAACTGAGGCCTAGTCACCACCTGGCTCTAGTAGAAACTACTTAATTATTTTAAATGAGTAATCATCTATTTTCTTATATGGTTTATTGAAAAGAACCAAGGAAATAGTATTTTGTTTTTCGATAAATCTTTATTGTTCAGATTATTACAGATGTTCCTTTTTTTTACCCCCATAGCTCCCCTCCACCTGGTTCCCCCCTCCATCCCATGCCCTTATCCCCACCACTGTCTTCATCCATAGAGGTAAGACTTTTGTCCAGTCTCTTCTCATACCCCTCACACCCCCTTCCCCCTGAGAACTGTCAGTCCATTTCCTTTCTATGCTCTTACTTATATTCTATTCACCAGTTTATTCTGTTCATCAGATATTTCTATTGACTTAATTGTTATATTCACTAGTTGATAGGTATGTATTTGTTGTCACTTTGTTGTTCATAATTTTTATCTTTACCTTTTTCTTCTTCTTCCTCTTCTTAAAGAATGCCCTTCAACATTTCAAATAATCCTGGTTTGGTGGTGATGAAATCCTTTAGCTTTTTCTTGTCTGTGAAGCTCTTTATCTGACCATCAATTTTACATGATAGCTTTGCTGGGTAGAGTAATATTGGTTGTAGGTTTTTGCTATTCATCACTTTCAATATTTCTTGCCAGTCCCTTCTTGCCTGCATGATTTCTGTTGAGAAATCAGCTGACAGTCCTATGGTTACTCCCTTGCAGGTAACTAACTGTTTTTCTCTTGCAGCTTTTAAGACTCTCTCTTTGTCTTTTGCCCTTGGCATTTTAATTATGATGTGTCTTGGTGTGGCTCTTTTTGGATTCCTTTTGTTTGGGATTCTCTGTGCTTCCTGGACTTGTAAGTCCATTTCTTTCACCAAGTAGGGGAAGTTTTCTGTCATTATTTCTTCAAATAGGCTTTCAATATCTTGCTCTCTCTCATCTCCTGGCACCCCTATAATTCTGATGTTGGTACGCTTGAAGTTGTCCCAGAAGCTCCTTACACTATCTTCATAATTTTGGATTCCTTTTGCTTTTTGCTTTTCTGGTTTGGTGTTTTTTGCTTCCTCAGATTTCACATCTTTGACTTCATTCTTGCAATCCTCTCATCTGCTGTTGGATCTCTGTATATTATTTCAGTCAGTGTATGTTTAATTTTTGATTGGTCCTTTTCCATTATTTTTGATATTCTCATTAAGATCCTTGAAGGTCTCACTTAGTTCCTTGGAGGTTCATAGAAGATTCTTGAGTAGCTTCATAATTGTGGTTTTGAACTCTATATCCAGTCATCTGCTTTCCTCCATTTCTGTCATTTGTGATCCATTTCTTTGTCTCTGCATTTTGGCTGCTTCCATGCATTGATAAGAGTGGCTTTCTGTGCTAGGCAGCTTGGGTGGGGTTGTAAATTGGGTGGGGCGGGGTCTCAGAGTCATTGGGGCAGAGCAACCCGCGATGGCAGCCCCTCAGCCAGCTCAGTGGATTTTCCTGTCTCTCTTGGTGTCCCCGAGTCTCAGAGCTCCGCATCAGTGATTGCTGTGAACACCTCTGCTAGAAGCCACTCATCTTCCACCCCATTGCCAGACAGCCCGCAAAGCATTCAGTGTGTCCCCGGAGCTTGTAAACCCTTCCAAGCTGCAGACTCAGGTGCAGCTGCCACCACTGCCACCATCGCCACCCTTTCATGCTGCCGCCACCCTTTCGCATGCATCCGTACCTCTCTATTTTGGCGCCAAGAACTTCTACTCAGTCTCAAGGCATTCCTTTCTTTCCTTCTAGTTGTAAAGCTTCCACTTTCTTGGTTCTGGAGTATGGCTGTTTAGCTTTATTGTTGTAATTTTTAATTTGCTTGTGGGAGGCTGCACATTAAGGTGTATGCTTTATGCTGCCATCTTGGTTCCTCAGTATTTTTCTTTGTTAATTTTACAAATAAGAATTATTTATTCATTTACTTGTGAATTCTTATTGAACTTATTGTGATGGCATTGGTTAATAAAATTATATGTTTCACGTGTACAATTCTATAATACATCATCTGTATATTGTATTGTGTGTTCACCTTCCCAAGCCAAACC
Organism: Murina feae; assembly: GCA_004026665.1. Classification (NCBI taxonomy): domain Eukaryota; kingdom Metazoa; phylum Chordata; class Mammalia; order Chiroptera; family Vespertilionidae; genus Murina; species Murina feae. The sequence goes on along the minus strand of PVJC01036258.1, from coordinate 9,697 downwards.
TCCTTCATCATGTATCCCCCTTTACCATCTTCTATCTGCCACCACCCCCTTTTCCCGCTGGTAACTATCATACTGCCTTCTGTATCTGTGAGGGGTTTTCTTCTTCTTCTTTTTTTGCTTCATCACTTTACCTAGACAACCTCCTCACCCCCCTGCCAACACTCCACCCCTATGATATCTGTCAGCCTATTCTCTATCCATAAGTCTGTTTTTATTTGGTTTGTTTGTTTACTTTGTTCATTAGATTCCACACACAAATGAAAGCATATGATATTTGTTTTCCTCTGACTGACTCTTCCCACTTATTCTTTATCCCCCTGTTTACAAAAGAGTTGACACCTTCAACATCATTTGGGAGTACTGAGCCTATATTGTGGAAAATATTTCCTAAAATGTTTTATGACAATATATATACACACACATATTTTTTAATAAAACAGTGTAACTCTAACATTAGCATTAACCATTAGATTAGTTAAAAGGTGTCCAGTCCTCTGCTGGCCCTGCCCCCTGGTGGGATTCCCAGAACTCCAGGTTGAGGGGACAACTTGCATGCTAAGCTTTTATTATATAGGATAAGGGGGTAGCACCCTGGAGGTGGGGAATATATTTGAGATGTATGGACCTATTTGGTAGCCATGCCATAAACCTATTCCCTGACTTTCAAAAATGTTTTACACAGAAAGCATTATGCTCAGAGGAAAAAAGAAAACCTAAGGTAAATTTTTTCTGTAACTTTGAAACAAGGAGATATTAAAAGTTTTAAAAATTAGTGATTTTTTTAAAGTACTTTGCAGCCATTTTCTCAGTTCAACTTCCAATGGAAAAGCTTTGTGAATGCCTGATGTATCCATAAGGAAAGGGAGATGGAGACCGAAGCAGTTTGTATTACGACAGTTTGTATTGCTTGATAGGAATGCCATCCTTTAACATGGTTTTATTTAGTTATTACACTACCTCTCTGTAAATGGCATTCAGGATTATTTAAGATGATGTCATAATCCTTTTAATCCTTATACTTTAAATTTCAGGCTAAACACCAAAAAGCAAACTAGTACTTAGCAGGAATGTTTAAAACATGTGATTTGAACATTAATCTTTGAATTCACTCTTTCCCTGATAAAGACCTAGAGTTGGTCTTAAGTTAACTAAGAAAACTCGTATCACAGTTCATTACAAATCACTCGGTTGCTAAATGTTTTCTCGAGCTACATCAAACTTGCAATTGTCTTTGACAATTATGCTAAATGCCAAATTAAACAAAAGTTAGCAACAATGAACATTTACTAGTTTAACTTAAAAATGGGTTTAACCTTTTGTAAATACAAAGTGTCTTTCTGTGTTTGGGCATATGTGTGGAAATGGTCACTGTTTCCTAAGGTCAAGCTATTAGAAGTGGGCATATACATAGATGCACATAATATACATATACATATACATATACATATACATATACATATACACATAATAGAGGCCCAGTGCACAAAAATTTGTGCACTGGAGGGGGGTTACCTCAGCCTGGCCTGTGCCCTCTCACAGTCTAGGACCCCTCTGGGGATGTTCACCTGCTGGTGTGCCTGGCCATCCTGGATGAGGGGCCAATGTCTGTTTGCAGGCTGTCCAAGCTCCCCAGTGGGGACCCTCACCCCAGGGGGTGTGGCAAGCCTGGGTGAGGGGCTGAGGGCAGTTTTCAGCCTGGCCACAGCTCCCACTGACCCTCCGGGCCATCCGCCTGGGAAGCGATTGGGTGGCCGTGGCACAGGCAGGGAGGTTTCAGGCCTCCCTGCCAGTGCCCCTGGCTACCCAATGGCCTCCCAGGGCTGGCCAGCTGGTCCCACCCCTGAGGCTTCCGCCTGGGAGGTGATGGGCTGGTGGTAGCCACCCGATGACCTCCCAGGAGGAAGCCTCCTGGACCCTGCTGGCTGGTCCCGCCCCCAGAGGCTTCCCCCTGGGAAGGCATAGGCCTGCTCAGGACGCCGGATGCTTTCCCAGGATGGAGGCTCCCAAGATGGCAGAGACCACAGCCCAGAGGAGCTGCACACCCAGGCTGTGGCCTCTGCCATCTTGGCTAGGCTAATTTGCATATAGTCACTCTGATTGGCTGGTGGGCGTGGCTTAGGCATCCCAAAGAAATGGTTAATTTTAATATTATGCTTTTATTAGTTAAGATTATATATATATATGATTGATTTCAGAGAGAGAGGAAGGGAGAGAGAGTGGGAGAGGGAGAAGAAGAAGGTGGGAGAGAAATAGGACTGGATTGCCTTCCAATATGCTCCAAGCAGAGATTGAACCCACAACTTAGCTATGTGCCCTGATCAGAATTGAACCCATAACCTTTTTGGTGTATAGAATGACACGCCAACCAACTAAACCACCCAGCCAGGGAAGTACACATATACTTTTAAACACATAATATGGCTTGTCTGCATAAACATTATTATAGGTGTTGCTAACAATTTTTAAAAATGTATTAAGAAGTAACAATTGGGCCAAAGAGTGTTGTTATAAAATACATTCTTTAACTCAGCCAGAGAGCATAATTTGAGTTACCGAGAGCTGTTGAATACCAAGCCTTAATACTCAATGTTGTTTCTCTTATGTTGTCATGCACAAATCAGTAAGATTGAATCTATATCAAGAGTTGAATACAACTTTGAATATGAAGGAATTTGGGCTTCTAATACATAAAGAAAATGAACAACTCTAATGTCCAAATGGCATGTACAAAAAGAGAAAAATAAATGAAATCCTTCTCTTTTTTTTTGTCACCATTGTGTGCATGTGAGTCTTTCAAACATATCTCAGGCACATAATTTTCTGTTTGTTTTCCTATTCATTTTAAGTTTGACTTCTCTGCAGACACTGTAATTATGTAGCATATAACTACAAATCCATCAACTTTTTAAGGACAGATTTCAAATTTTAAATTATTTCTAATTTTTCTCACCTTTGATTTTTCTTGAACCAAACTCTCGATATCCATTTGCTATCTGTAATCTATAATTCATGGACTGAGATTGAGCACCAGTCTAATTCAAACTTGGAAATCTAAAGCTATTTCTGAGTAGCACATCAGCTAAAGCTATGATGGTCTCTTTCAGACAGGAAGAAACACTTCATTACTCTGTAGGCAATGAAACCTTGCATACACACACATTCAAACATCCAACAATGTCTTAATGCCATGTTTTTGAAGTATAATCATGTTTATTCTGATCATTTGAGAGTTATACCAGCTAATGTATCTAATCAAATATTGATGCAAGTCATCTAGATCTAGCTCTCTGGCAAATCCTTCCCAATGCTTTTCTGTTAACAGAACTACAAAAGCTATTTATATTGTTTTTCTCAGAAGGCACACATCCATAGTCTGCATCTACGACTACCTATTAGTAAATCTGAGTTAATCTCATGTGTTTAGATGACAAAAAGATTTCAGCATTGCCAGAAAAATCACGATTCATCCCAAAAAGAAAAAGCAGACAAGGAAATTTGAGTCTTTTGTTAGTATGTTCACAACATCCTTATAGTCACCTCTTGTTTCTCTAGACTAAATAGTACCAGACAAAAAATAAAAGATAAAATGGATGTAAGAACACTGAGGTCCCAGGAACTGCTCAGGTACCTTACAGGCAAAACTAGGTGGCAAGATTGTCACTTCCAAAAAGTCACTCAAAGTGAGAACAGTTTTTAATATCTTTGGAAGTACCTATATTCAGAAATATAAAAAACAAGTAAGAGATTGTTTTTCAAGTTCAAAAAAGCTTATGATGATGCATATCATAAATATAGGTAGCTTAAATATCTATGTTTTTTTAAATTTATCTTTATTTTTTAAAGTATTACATATGTCTACCCCCTTTCCCCCATTGACTCCCCCAACCCTAACCCTTCCCTCCTAGGTCTTCACCACACTGTTGTCTATGCCCATGGGCTATGCATACCTGTCTATCTATGTTTTATGTTCTTATCTATGTAAAATTATACATAAATATTTTTCATCAATATTTGCAGCCCTATATATATCATATATATGACTATCATCTTTATTTGTAATCTAATTTAATTCTTCATTAGATTAACAGAAGAAACTAAAAAAAGCCTGCTATAGCCCAATTCTAAGAGTTTATGTTGTTCAAGAATTATATCAATGTCAAACTTTTGTCTTTATTTTTATAACATTGGTAACTAAGATGCTAAACTCACAATACAAATAAAACTCAACTACTTAGCTCACACAATCCAGTTCAGAACTAGTTATACTGACCATCTGTGTTGTCATAGAGGCAAGGATAATAACCTCTAATTTTTGTTATTTATGGCCAAATAGTACAAAGAATAAGAAATTGATCCACAATTCCTTATTTTAAAACAAATTTTATTTTTCCTTTTTAATGCTGAAAATTCACATTCTAATCACTTTTGGTTTTAGTTGTTCAAGTATATTTAGTTTTTCATTCTTCCTTTTTTGTCTTTTTTAAAATAAATAACATTATCACATCTAAAGGAATACCTGAATAGAATACTACTAGAACCAGAAAAATAATTTATTCTAAACATAATTTATTCCCAGGTAACCATATAAGGTGATAGCTGTGTTAACTAACTTTAATAGTTAAAAGTGATTTTACAAATCAACTTGGGTCAAACTTTGTTGGATAAACCTGAATTAACATCTGAAAAGTACAGAACAAATAAGAAACCAGTTATTTTTCTCTAGTGAGAATTCAGATAGAAATGTCACCAAACTATACTTCTGTAAGACCCAATATATTAATTTCATTGACGCATTTAAGAACAAAACTGATTTTTCTTCAAGAGTCAAAATAGTCTTTGAAGACATTTAATATATTAAATCCAGTATCTTGGGTACTAAATGTTATAAATTATAAAATATACCCATAAAGCTATTGGTTACTTTGGAATATAGAAGTGAATTAGACGAGATCGGGCGCGTTCAGGGTGGTATGGCCGTAGACTAGAAGTGAATTAAATCTCACATAAAATAGAAAAAGATCAACCTCCATAATTTAAAGTTATTAACTGCCAAAGGGATTTTAGTAACATCATCTATTAAATATTAAGTTTTTCCATTTACTATTTTTCAATAATTTCATCTGTTCTTTTCATTCAATGAAACATGATTGAATTATTAATCACATTTATTTGTCCAAAAATTCTAATTATGAAATATGAAAAGGTCCAATTTTTATAGCTGTTCAGCTCTCTATATTTCCCTAAAGCACACTGGTAAGTGTAATTTATGACAAGGTGAGAGAAATGACAATGAACTCAAATAGTTTATTATAATTAGTGAATCTTACTTATATATGTCTGAAAGCTCTACAATAAATCCAAGTCAAGCATTGGATTCCCAATGCTTGAACCCCAAACATCTAGCAGCAAATACATTGCAAAATTCAATGACTTTTGAATTTTGAATGACAACAAACAAACCAAAATTCAACAGAAGAAAAGGAGTCGGTTTTTTCACAATGACTTCTGCACAACTAGTTGCAAATGAAAATGTTGCAACCAGGTAATCTTATTTTGATTACCTAGATACCTCAGATTCAGAAGGAAGAGCGATAAACTGAATATATGTAACTCTCTTACCTGAAAGACATTCTTTCTGCTTGATTTTTCCTTGGTCCACTCAATATGTGCTCCACACAAATCCACACTTTCTGGTTTGTGCCCAGTTTTCTGTAAATAAAAATGAAATAAGAATAAAAAGCATACAACATTGGTGATGCATGTCAGAAAAATAAAATTTATTGAGTTATCAGCTATACATATTTATGATATAAAGCCTTTCTTTTTTAGATTCAAAGAAATATCTGAACCCTCATGTTCTTTGCAGTATTATTTATAATAGCCAAGGCATGGAAACCTAAGCATCTGTCAATGAATGAATGAATAAAGATTATGTCACACACACACACACACACACACATACATTCTGCAAAAATTATTCAGCCATAGAAAAGAAGGAAATCTTCCCATATGTGACAACATGAATAAAGCTAAAGGGTGTGAAGTAAGTCCGACAGAAAAAGACAAATACTCCATTATGTCACATATATTTGGAATCTGAAAAGATTAAACTCATAGAAACAGAGTGTAGCTATCATGGGTTAGGATAACGGAGCATTGTTGGTCAAAGGGTACAACCTTTTAGCTATAAGTTCTGGGGATCAAATGTACAGCATAATGAAAATAGGTGACACTGTACTGTATGTTTGAAAGTTTGTAAGAGAGTAGATTATAAGTGTTCATATTACAAACATGCATACATACACACACAGGTAACCATATGAGGTGATGGATGTGTTAATTAACTTTAATGTGGTAATAATTTTGCAATATATACAGGGTGGTGCAAAAGTAGATTAATAGTTGTGCATATAGAAAATCCTATCTAATAAAAGACTAATATGCAAATTAGGCATCACTATGTCACAAAGATGGCTGCCTCCACAGCCACAAGATGGTGGTGCCCAGTCCGACTCAGCCCCGCTACAGAAGTGGTCAGGCCTGTTAGCCAGGCAGGTGGCTGGGGAGGCAGGGGGCTCGAGGGGCAGAACAGGCAATCAGAGGGGGCTAGGGGTCTCCTGCCCAGGCCAGAGGCCTCAGGCATGGGCAAGGGTAGAGCTGGTGATCGGAGAGGGCAGCGGCAGAACCAGTGGTCGGAGGGGTATGAGGGTGCCCTACTTAGGTATAAGGCCTGGGCCAGAGGCCTCAGGCCTGAGCAGGGGCAAGGCTGGAGATCACAGGGGTCTGGGCTCCACACAGCCAGCAATCAGAGGGGCAGGAGCGGAGCACAGGTCTGGGCACAGGTGGAGCTGGCAAAGCAGGGGTCTGAGAGTCCCCTGCCCAGGCCTGCAGCCTTGGCCAGAGGCTGCAGTGGAGCAGGGGCAGAGCCAGTGATCTCAGGGCCTGGTCAGGGGCAGAGCTGGTGATCAAAGGGGCAGGTACAGAGCCTGCGATGTCAGGGGTCTGGGCACTGGTGGAGCCAGCAATGCAGGGGTCTGGGGATCCTCTGCCCAGGCTTATAGCCTTGGCCAGAGGCTGTAGTGGAGCAAGGGTGGAGCCTACGATCAGAGGGGCCTGGGGGGGTCCCCTGCTGAGGCCTGCAGCCCTGGCCAGAGGCTTCCAGTGCGACAAGGGCAGAGCCGGTGATCACAGAGGCTTGAGCTCTGTGAAGCTGGTGATCGGAGGAACTTGGGGGTCTTCTGCCCAGGCCTACAGCTTCAGGCAGAGACTGCAGGCCTGGGCAGGGTCAGAGCCAGTGATCACAGGGGTCTGGGGGTCCCCTGCCCTCGCCTTCATCCTCAGCCAGAAGTTACAGGTCTGGGCAAGGGTGGAGCTGGGATTGGAGGAGAGGGGTGGAGCCAGTGATCAGAGTGAACTACAGAGGATATACCTTTTCTTACTACTCATTGGCTAAGCTTCCTGTATGCCACTGGTAATATTCTTAGTAACTTGGGTAATAAGAATTCAAAAAAGTGATCTAGGGTCACCTTCACCAAACTCCTGGAGAAAAAAAAAATGAAGGTCCACTGCCGGAGGGCTAAGAAATGTCAAATTCTGCCCTAGCCTGTTTGGCTCAGTGCCTCAGCCTACTGACTGCAGGGTCTGGGTTCAGTTCTGACCAAGGGCATGTATCTAGGTTGCAGGCTCCTCTCGGGCCAGGGCCCAGGTCAGGGCTCATGCAGGAGGCAACCAATCAAAGTGTTCCTCTCACTTTGATGTTTCTCTCTGTTTTTCCCTTCTCTTCCACATTCCAAAATCAATGGAAAAATATCCTCCGGTGAGGATAAAAATAAAGAAAGAAATGTCATATCCTATGAAAGACACATCTTGAAAATGCCTACAGAAAGTTGTCATTTTTTCATGGTGAAGGGACTGGAGTCCGTGTTGATGAAAACACCTTAGTGGCTGCAGCAGTGGGGTGATGAGGCTGGTGGGTTCCCTGATTAGCCTTGTCTGCATCCCACAAAAGGAGGCCAGACTGTGGCTTAGGTCCGCTCCCCAAGGGGATCAGGGAGCGGGCCTAAGTTGTCAGTAGGCCCCCCCCCCTGATGGCTCCCAATATGTGAGAGGGGGAGACTGGACTGAGGACCCCCCCCCCCAGTGCACAAATTTTGTGCACTGGGCCCCTAGTAATATAATCTAATAAAAATGTAATATGCAAACTAACTCTCACTCTGTTACACCTAAGCCACGCCCACAAGCCAAGCCATGTCCACAAGTCAATCAGAGCCAGAATATGCAATTAACCCAGCCAAGATGGTGGCCGGTAGCCATGGAGCTAGAGCAAAGAGGAGGCCAGTGATGGAGGAATCTGCCTGCCTAGGCGGGCTGTGACCTCTGCTCAGTGAAACAAAGTTTCAATTATAGAAGCCACGGAACTGAAGCAAACAGGAGGCTTCGTTGCCTGCCTAGGCAGGCTGTGGCCTCCACTCAAGGCAACAAAGTTTCAATTATAGGAGATAAATAAACCCCAGAAACCTGCTTCCAGCCAGCCTCACTAGGACCTTGGGTCAATGGGAGCTATGGCCAGCCTGCAAACAGCCATCAACCCCTCACCTAGGCTGGCCAGGCATTCCAGCAGGTGGACATCCCCTGAGGGGTCCCAGTCTGTGAGAGGGCACAGGCTGGGCTGAGGGACCCCCTGAGTGCACAAATTTTTGTGCACCAGGCCCCTAGTAATTAATAATGAACTCTGTGTTTTGTGTACTCAGAATTCTAAACCTACTTTAACCCTCCTTGTCTAATCTAATAAAAGAGAAACATGCAAATTGGTGTTACTCTGCTATGCCCCTAGCCACACCCACCTGCCAATCAGAGTGACTGTATGCAAATTAACCCAATCAAGATGGCAGCCATGGAGCTGGAGCATGCAGGAGGCTTGGTTGCCCCAGTGATGGAGGAAGCCAAGCTTCCCACCTGCCCTGGCTGGCTGTGGCCTCCACTCAGAGCAACAAAGTTTCAATTATAAAAAATAAATAAATCCCAGATACCTGCTTCCAGCAGCCTTGCTGGGAGCTGGGGTTTCTGGGGGCCGTGGCGAGTCTGCAAACAGCCATTAGCCCCTCACCCAGGCTGGCCAGGCACTCCTGTGGGGACCCCCACCTTGAAGGGGCTGTGGCCATTCTGAAAACTGCCCTCAGCCCCTAACCCAGGCTGGCCAATCACCACAGTGGGAACCCCGCCCTGATCCAGGACACCGTTAAGGGTGAACCAGCCAGCCTGCACCCGTGCACCAGGCTTCTATCCTATATAATAAAAGGGTAATATGCAAATTGACTCTAACAGCAGAACCACTGGAATGACTGGTCACTATGATACACACTGACCATCAAGGGGCAGACACTCAGTGCAGGAGCTGCCCCTGGTGGTCAGTGTGCTCCCACAGGGGGAACTCTGCTCAGCCACTAGCCAGGCTGATGGCTGCCAGTACAGCGATGGTGGTGGGAACCTCTCCCGCCTCCTTAGCAGCACTAAGCATGTCTGACTGCAGCTTAGGCCTGCTCCCCACTGGCAAGTGGACATCCCCCAAGGGCTCCTGGGCTGCCAGAGGGATGTCTGCCTGCCAGCTTAGGCCCAGTCCCCTGGTGAGTGGGCCTAAACCAACAGGTGGACACCCCCCGAGGTGTCCCAGACTGTGAGAAGGCACAGGCTGGGCTGA
>PVJC01036257.1:0-17814 GCA_004026665.1 Murina feae | reverse complement strand
TTGGAGTTTGGATCGATTTGGAGTTCTGTCTCAGCTGCAGACCCTTAGGTAATGTTGCAGGCAGGTAGGCGGGGTTGTAGGTGGGGTGGGCGTGGTTGTAGGTGGGGTGGGGCGGGGTCTCAGAGTCACCGGGGGTGGAGCGATTCACAATGGCGTTTCTACTGCGCTTGGCGTCTCCAAGCCGTAGGGTCTGCGCACGGTTCTCAGTCCCCGACTCTCCCGGTCAGTGATCAGTGCGAATAGCAGTGCTACAGCGCCACTGGTCTTCCGCCGCCCCGTTGCCCCACAGCCCGCACTACACTCAGTGCGTCCAGGGAGTCCACAATCTTCTAAGCCGCGGACCGGATCGCCGCTGCCACCCCTTCACTCAAACCGCTGCGCGCAGCTAGGGAGGGGCGGGGCCTCGGGGAGTTTGCAGGGCAGGGCAGAGCAAATAGCTATGGCGCTTCTCAGCCCTGCACTGAGAGACACCAGGTCTCTGTGTCCCGCGGTATTTGTTGCAAGCAATGCTGAGAGAAACCCGCTTTGGATTTCCTCCCGGTGCCAGTCAGTCCCCCTTCTCCGGGTGTCTGGGTCTTCAGAAACTCGTTTGGAACTGGAGTTCAGAGCCGCTGGGAACTTGTGGCTCTCTCCGTTTTGGAAAAGAACCGCGTCCTCCAGCACCAGCCCCCTCCCCGAGCTCGTGCGTGCGCCTCCGTACCTTCGTCTTTGTACTTTGCTTCCGCTGTTCCTCCGAGTCTCAGACTCTTTTCTAGTTGTAGGATTTTCACTCAGCCAGCCTTCCTGTGGGTGTGAGTGGTGTTCGTGTTTTCTTTTCTTGGTTATTCCAAAATAATTTTTCACGGCTGCATTTACGGTGTTTACCTTATCCCGCCATCTTGCTGTCCCCCCAGAACATGTGAATTTGACGTTGGTTGGAAACAGGGTCTTTGCAGGAGTAATGAAATTAAAATGGAGAAAACTGCACAAATGACAAATGTTTACCCTGGCTGGTGTGGCTCAGTGGTTGAGCATCGACCTACGAACCAGGAGGTCACGGTTCGATTCCTGGTCAAGGCACATGCCCGAGTTATGGGCTCCATCCCCAGTAGGGGGTGTGCAGGAGGCAGCCGATCAATGATTCTCTCTCATCATTGATGTTTCTATCTCTCTCGCTCCCTCTTCCTTCCTCTCTGAAATCAATAAAAATATATATTTTTTAAAAAGAACAAGTGTTCAATGAAGGGAGGTGAAAGAAGGTGGGAAGGGGGATGAAGGGAAATAAAAACTAATATAAAACAAAATGAAAGAGAGGCCTTGTAAGGCCACCATGGAGACAGTGGGTCAGTACCAAGAAGTGAGATGAACTCCATTATCCACACTAGAGAGCTAAGAGAGAAAGGCTAACAAGGCAAAGAAGACCTTAGCCTATCACAGTGGCTGGTACACAGGAAGTCCATAGGAAATGGAAACTCTCCCCTCCTCAGCTTTAACACACTTTTCCATGGAAACAGATTCATGGGGTAACTTTGAACTCCATCAGCTTTCATTGCAACAGGAAAAAAGAAGATGAAACCTATACTGAAGTTTGGGTAGCAGTGTTTTTAAAAACCCAATCTAGGAAACTTTCTACAATTCAGGCCATTGAGAACCCTAAGGCATGGGGAAATCCAATCTTGGAATTCTTGACCATTCAGCCCAGTAGTTGTCAGATGCAAAATGCCAGGTAGGTAGGGGAGGGGATCTTGGAACAGAAGAGAGACATTAGGGAAAACTAAAGAAATCTGAATAAAGCTGGGACCCTAATTCGAGTTTGGTTCATTAACTATGACATATGTACCATACTAACTTAAGATGTTAATAACATCTTAAGGGGAACTGGGTGTGGGACATATGGGAACTCTGCACTATCTTTGAAATTTTTCTGTAAATATAAGACTGGTCTAAAATTTAAAGTTTATTTTTTCAAAAAGTTCTGACAGGTCCCTGATCCTACTTCATCCAACTGCTCAGCCTGGGTTTAAGAGACTCAAAAAGGTGGGTGGCTTCCTTTGGAGTCTTCATTCCTTTAAATAGAGCCCATGGAAGTGCTTTGTGTCAAGTAGGATCAAAGCCCCTGTAGACATTTTAGACTCTGCCTCCTGGCCTCAGCTCCAGCCTCTGCTCAGGTGATCGGAAGTTCTGATTTTGCTCACAGAGGGAGATCTTGCCCTGCCCTCAGGAAGTTAAGTTGAAATAAGAGAAACGTAGGAAAAAAAAAAAAGTCCTCATTAAGAACAGTTACCAAAAACATCCAGGACTTTTTTGGAACTGTTGGCAAAGAACTCTTTCCAGAGCTGGTAAAATGTAAACTTCAGCTGCCTGTGGCTACTTTGCCAAGAACATAGCAAAGCATAAAGCCAACTCAGAGAAAATCAAAACTGAGAGGTGGGAAGAGATAGTCAAGGTAACACCATTTAAGATGCTGGATCTATATGCACTTGACACTAACATCTGGGCTTTTGATGTATTTGAGCCAATAAATCGCATTTTTCACTCACTCATTCATTCATATATATATATATATATTAACTCCAGGAGAAACAGTTTTTGTAGTGCCTTGATACAATGCTTCCAGAGGGAGGGCGAACAATTTGACAGTATCTATTAAAATCTGAAACCCAAGTCCTATCACCTTGCAAGTCTATTTCTCAGCACTCACCTGGCACACAGGCATAGGGACAATTATACAAAGATAAGTACTGCAGCACTGTTACACGAAAGACCTGGAAACAATCCAAATGACTATGGATGGATAAATTCATCAAAGCAGGTACAATGATAATGTGGATATAAGCCAGTGGTTTATCTGAATGACAGAGGTTTACATGAAAAGATCCTCAAGACATACAAGTAAGTGAAATAGTGATACGTTGAAAATAATAACATTCAGGTAAATATTTAAAAGACACATCCATCAACAGATAAATGGATAAAGAAAATGTTATTTAGCCCTTGCCGGTTTGTCTCAGTGAACAGAACATCAGCCTGCAGACTGAAGAGTCCCGGGTTCGATTCCAGCCAAGGGCACATGCCTGGGTTAAGGGCTTGATCCCCCAGTAGGGGGCATGCAGGAGGCAGCCAATCAGTGATTCTCTCTCATCATTGATGTTTCTACCTCTCCCTCTCTTCCTCTCTAAAATCAATAAAACTATATTTTTAAAAAAGAACATCTTTTTTAATCATTAAAATGAATGAGGTATTGATGCATGTTACAACACAGATGGACCTTAAAAACATGCTAAGTGAAAGAAGCCGAAATCCAAAGTCCACATATTGTATTATTCCAGTTATATGGAATGTCCAGAACAGAGAAATCTATAGAGAAAAAAAGCAGGTTAGTGGATGCCAGGCGATGGGAGGAAGGGGAGTGACTGCTTAATAAGTACAGGTTTCTGTTTGGGATGATAAAAATATTTTGGATTTAGACAGTAGTGATGGTCACACAACATTGTGTATGTACTAAAAATAATTTGTATTGTATGTGAATTATATGTCAAAGAAATGAAAAGACGGCATAGGTGAAATTTAAATAACAAACCTGGGAATATAGAGGAGGGAGCATATTTCTGAGATAAAATCAATAGGATGCAGTGACAAAATGTGCTTTGGAGACAGAGAAGAGAGAGTGAAAGGACAAGTGAAGGTGGTAACGAGAGGATTTGGAAGTCCCTTGTAATTCATTGCACTAGCTCCCTGGAGAGCCGAGTAGCACAGGGAAGGGATTCCCTGTACATATCAGGTTATTTCAAGTGAACCTGGCCCGATCTAGTGGCTAGTTTTCAGGGCTTTTTTGTGGTGGTCAAGTAACCAGAGAGCTACCAGCTCCCACTTCCTACCATGATCACCCAGTCCCAAAGTCCAGCCCTGAGAGTCCCTCATCTTTGTAACTAACATTGACACAGAGGTATGGCTAATCATGGAGATGAGCCACCACTAGATCAAGAAGGGGAAGGCAGCCCAACCAAGGCAGTGGAGAGCTGATATGAAAAAATCACGCTTTCTATGCAGGATCATAAAACTGAGAGCTCTGACCATAGGGCCTGCTGGCAACCACTCAAAGGCAAAATTGCTGGGCCAACTACATCCAAACCCAGCAATGCCATTCACTAGCTATGTGACCTTGGACAGATTTGTACCTCTCCCAGAACCTCTGTTTTCTCCATTATACTTCCCATGGGTCCAGGGAGGCCCTAATGAGATCCTGGATGTGCATGTGTGTAGAGGCACCTGATCCAATAATGGTATCCTCCCCCACCTCCACTGCCTCCTTTCTTGAACAGCCTGGGAAACAGTCAAGTTTCCTTAGTCCCTACTGCCCCTCAGCCACTGACCTCTCTATCCCTCCCTCACTCCGCAGGCAAGACAAATAGGGACTCCAGGCCTCACTCCACCACCTGCTGCAGTCTGTTATCACCCACCACTCCCAGAAACTGTTCTCAGGAACGTGAGCTAGAACACAGGAAAGGGCTCCCTGTTTTTTTGAGTTGTCCCACCCTGGCTTCTCCTTCTTCTTATTTTCTTTTCACTTCTCTAGCCATCTCCACTCTGGCTGCTGATGATATCTCTTCCTCAACCTTAAACTATGCTGTTACTCTTCCTTCTTCCCTCCCCCTCTTCCTTCCTGACCCCATTTCCTGGGTAATGTGGTCTAGGATCATGACTTGGTTTTCATCTCATGTTGAGATCTCCCAAGTTACGTCTCCAGCCTTGACCTAGGCCATTCCATGGTCTCTCCTGTGAGCACACCTATACCCAAGACTCATTTCCTCTTCGATTTATTGGAGCTGACAATCCGTACATATCTCAGATTTACTGAAGCCAGCCCAGTACTTGGCACACAGTAGGTGCTTAGTATTGGTTGGTGTCTCTTGACTCCAGAGCTCATTACATAATGTGCTATGTGGCCATCTGCAATTTAACTTCTCTATCCTTCTATTTCACCATCTCTTAAGTCAGGACAATAGCTCTACTCTACTGTCCTCACAGAGTGTGTGTGTGTGTGTGTGTGTGTGTGTGTGTGTGTGTGTGTGTGTGTGTATATATAACTTAGACAGCATATGCAGAAGTACTTGAAAAGTAAAGGGTCTCTGACACACAAAAAATGCTCAAATTGTATCATTCCACCCATACTGGCAGGTGATCCACTGGCCTAACACTGTGCATCCTCGCCAAGTCCAACTCCCAACTTCTCTGCTGATGGGGAAGATAGGCAGTCTTCCCTTCGTAGTTTGTTACTATAGCCAGAAGGCTCAGGAAGAAGCTGGTACCAGGCACTTTACTAGGTGTTCTACATCATCCTCCAGAATGCTCTCATGAATACCTCTGCCAAGTGGGACTTATTCTAGTCCTTACTGGGGAGTGACCAGACAGAGAGGTAGATTTGCAACCCTGAGGTGAAAGGGTACACCCTAGAATGACTCCAGAGGTTCTTGTTGTCTCACCCACTGCCTACTGCTTCTATCAGAGCTAAAAACAAGTATTCTCCTTTCCTTCTCTAGACTAGGTTTTCCCAAATCATCACTCATCATCATCATCTGAGTAAGTGGAAGTACCAGTTACAGCCACTCAGGCTGAAAATTTGAGCATTATGTTACCCTTGATTTTTCCTTCTCCTCGCCACCCACATCCAACTCATCAATGAAGGCAGTCAATTCAACTGAAAAATATTAAGTCCAGCCATTTCTTTTTAAAAATATTTTTCTATTGATTTCAGAGGAAAGGAGAGGGAAGAGATAGAAAGATCTATAAGAAGAAAAAAAAAATCTACCAGCTGGCTCCTGCACATCCCTTATTGGGGATCGAGCCCAAAACCCAGGCATGTGCCCTGACCGTGAATCGAACCAGCAACCTTTGGGTGCATGGGATGACACTCAACCAACTGAGCCATGCCAGCTGGACAAGTCCAGCCATTTCTTTCATGCCCACTTTCACCACCCTAGTCCTTTAAATAAGTGTGCACACCTTGCTCTATAGTTAATTTCTACTTTGTTATCTGACACCTATATTAATTCTATTGTCTTCTTCATGCATGTTGTCATCTCTTCTCCAGCAGGTTTCTTCTGGATCTTCCCAAAGTGCTCTAACGATCCAATAGAAAATACCCTTTAGCGTGCCCTGAATCTCTACCAGTACCAAGACAGCCAATCAGGACATGGCATGTGCTCTTGTCACTGTCACTAAGCCTAGACCTCTGCTGAGGTCCTCTTTGCTTCCCTCAATAAAGAGCTATTTTATAACCTTTGCACTAAAGACAGAGGGAAATAATCAGACTCTCTCTTTGAAAAAAATTATTTAAAAATGACTATCCATATAAGTAAGTAGATTTAAAAAAGAAAAACCTTTCAAATATATTTCTATCTTGGCCTTTGGGAAAAGGGAGCGGAGAGAGAAAGGAAGGCTAACTGAAAAGGTTGTTCTCATTCCCAATGCTGGTGAGGCATTTGATTTCATAAGTATTAATCAAAATCACTCTTGATTATAGCAAAAACAACCTTTGCTATAATTTTATCGCAATTAACTGGAATACATGGTAATTCTGAGCAATCTTGCTCTTGAGATTAAAGAAAAGCCTGCCAGGAAACATATGAATAAAGGTTTAAGATCAAAATTTGCATAATTAGGTTTCTTCCTTACTCTACCCACCCCCCACTCCTAGCTTGGCTGGCTGTGAGATGTTTTGTTGAAAGAAGATGTTTCAAATCGGCAGGCCTACAACCTGGACTGGCACCCTGTGGTTCCCTCCCAGGCAGAATATTCCTTGCTGAAAGCATGTTCATGTTTCTTCCACACATCCTTGATAGACTAACAGACAGCCAAAGACTGTTAGGGAGAAGAAAAAGTGGACACATTGCAGAGTACAGAGATTCTGAGCCATACTAGTACTTTCAGAGGCAGCAGCAGTGCATTGTAGAATTTGCTTCCTAGCAGTTTAGCACCATGCAAATTTGTCCACCCTGCTCTGAAGATATATCATACTCTCTTCTCAAAAAGGTAACCTAAGCAATACATCAAACCCCCAAAGTATAGGTTATGTGTATGAAACATTTTAATGCCTGGTCACAATGGATGTCCTTGTCATATATTCACCCATCCCAGGCACTGCTGACAGCAGAAAAATCCACCTACTACACTCCCCTAATTGGGGCAAGGACAGCCAGAACCATTGTCTTGCTCCACTTCACCCTCTTCCTACCAGCCTTAGAGTCCCTAACCCTCTGGGGAGAACCTGTATTGCTCCGGGGAGAAGAAAAAGCTTCAAGCAGTTATTTTCCTGAAGATGTGACAAGTGAGACCATGCAAACACATACCCCAGAGAAGGAGAAATGCAAGAAGTGATTATACCAGTTACACATGACATGCAAGCTGGGGGCTGAGTATTCCCTAGACTGAGTGAAACAATTCCTACCACTCATATTCCACCTCTGTCTCATACAGACCTTTTCCATTCAATCCCACCCATGAAAAGACCTTTAACATTTAAAATTGTATAAAATGTCAATAGTCCCATTTCCCTTTAAATAAGTTATTCTTGGACATGCAATCAAGTTCGAAATATTAATACTCCTTTATTGGAAAGTGTGGAGAAAACAGAAGTCACTGATTTTGTTCTTTGTTGCTTTGAAAATAACTACACAAAAGAGAAAGAAAACAAGCCAGGAGAACAGTTCGGTTGTGTGTATGTGTGTGTGTATGTGTGTGTTTAAAGAGACCTTCAAGATAAAATGTCACACTAGAGACTACTCAGATAACTAAAAATCTGCCCTGACTTCCTGTTCCAGATGGTGGACCAAGTATATTTATACCCCTTGTCTCTGAAAACCCATGGGAGATATAAGAAACGGAGCACATGAATGCATTCAAAATAGCACTGGGAGCAGGAAGGGTTGGGGAAGAAATGAACTTCAGAAAAACAAAGGTGGATGAGATCAGAATAACATAAATCGAAGTCAGAGAAGCTGAATATCAACCAATACTGGAGATGTGAGGGAACTGGACCTCTCACACACTATCAGTGAAAGTGGAAAATGGTACAACCACTTGGGAAAACTCTACCAGTTTCTTAAAAAGTTAAACATATCCTGCCCTAGCTGCTTTGGCTCACTGGATGGAACATCAGCTTGTGAACTGAAGAGTCCCGGGTTTGATTCCGGTCAACTACCTCCTAGCAGTTTAGCACCATGCAAATCTGTCCACCCTGCTCTGCAGATATATCATATTCTATTCTCAAAAGGTAACCTAAGCAATACATCAAACCCCCAAAGTATAGGTTATGTGTATGAAACATTTTAATGCAGGCTCGATCCCTGGCTCTGGTTGGGCATGTGCAGGAGGCAATCAATCGTTGTGTCTCTCTCACATCCATGTTTGTCTCTCTGTGTCTCTCCCCACCCTTCCACTCTCTCTAAAAATCAATGGAAAAAATATCCTCCAGTGAGGATTAACAACAACAAAAAGTTAAACCTATCCACACCCCATGAATTAGCAATTCCACTTGTAGGTCTCCATCCAAGAGAAATGAAGACATATGTCCACAAATAATCTTGTACACAAATGTTCACAGCAGCTTGATTTTTAATAGTGTAAAACTGGAAACAACCCAAATGTCAGTGAACAGGAAAATGGATAAACTGTGATATATCCATATAATGGAAAACTGCTCAGCAATTTAAAGGAACTGCTGATAGAAGCTGGATGAAATTTGAAGGCATCATGCAGCATGAAAAAGCCAGACACACAAGAGTAAACATGGTATGGTTTATTTTTATGAAATTCTAGAAGAGATAAAACTATCTTATAGTGTAAAAATCAGATCAGTGGTTGCCCGGGGGAGGGGGAGGCTGGAAAGTGATATAAGGGAAATTTCTGGGGTGATAAAAATGGTCTGTTTTGATATGCATTCAAAGTTAGCATTTACCTGTATGTAAATTTAAAAAGATACTTAAGCAAATGTACTAGAATTAAGTAAATAAAATTCTTAAATAATACTAAAGAACCTAAAAGAAGACCTGAACAGTTGAATACTAAGTTGTGGATAGGAAGTTGCAATATCAAAAGATGTTCTCCCTGATTTCTAAATATGACATGTTTCCCATAAAAAGAAACTAACAAGAAAAAATGTGGGAAGGAGCCAAACTCAGGAGCACATCACCTGCCCAGAAAGAGGAGTGCAGGCTAGGTAGGAGACCGACCCGTTACTCCTTCCTCTAGTCAGTGTCAGGGGAGGTGGATGGTGGGAGATGGAAGGAGAAGGAGCCTAGGAACTATGTGCAGACCTGGTGCTCCCCTTGGCCTCCTGCACAGCCCCCTCACTACAGAGAAGCTGGAAATCTCCTCTCTAAAGAAACTGAACAAGCTGGCAAGGAGGAGCTAGCAGCTAAGCAGTCCTGGGACCTAGAAGGGGATCCATTCAGGCCAGCCCCAGCCTGTTCACTAGCTCTCTCACCACCCATAACCCCAATATGCAGCCTTCCCATCCTCCCAGATTGCAGCCAGCCTCCCAGCCCAAGAAGAGGAAATTCCAGCTGGGTTTCCACTCAAGCATACAAGCAGACACAGAGAATCACCAGACACAGGGAAACCAACAACCTCCATTCATTCATCCAACAAATAGCTACTGATCAGCATGGCAAGGTGCCCATCTCTGATCTCAGCCCCTGGGAAACATCCATGAACAAGGCAGCTCCAAGTGATGCCCTTACAAGCAGCATTCTAGTAGGTGTGGTCTATCCGTACAATGAAATAGTATTTGGCCATAAAAAGGAATGACGTTCTGACACATGCTACATACAATCTGAATGAGCCTTGAAAGCCTTTTGCTAAAAGAAATATTACACAAAAGAGCACATTCTGCATGATTCCATATATCTGATATATCGAGACTAGGTAAGTGCATAGAGCAGAAAGCTGATTAGCAGTTGCCAAGGCTGGAGGGAAGAGGAGAATGTAGGCTGAATGCTTAATTGGTACGAGGTTTCCTTTTGGGGTGATGAAATGTCTTAGAACTAGACAGAGGTGATGGTCACACAATTTTGTTTATGTCCTCCATGCCACTCTTTAAAAGGGCGAATTTTATGCTATGTGAATTTTATCTCAAAAATTTTAAGCCATAGATAAAGGAAACTACATCAAGAGGATATATTCACAGGGAAGCCAGTGTAATAGGGAGCTGGGCTGGATTCTGGCTGCTCCAGCTCCTACTCCCATCTAAAACCAGGGCTGGCCTGCATAATAGGAAGTGGGAGGAAGAACAAAAGTAAGCAGTACCCGGGGTGTGAAGAGGAGGAGAGATAGGGCAGATGTCTTGCCCGCTATAAATATACCTGGCTCCTAACCAGGGTCTGAGCCTGACTGCCCAAATATAAAACAGGGTGTACTTCCAGGGGCTGGTATGATTTGCTTAAACACAACAAAAGTGTTCTGACCCTGCTACATGTGACTCAAATTTCTGCAAATGCAATCTTATTTTCAGTGACCCAAGGAGCTTTCATTTAAAGGAAATCCTTAATGAATGCTTTTAATAGGTTTATGGAACCAGAAAGTTCACACAGAACTTTTTAGTCACCAAACACTGAAGACCTAGCAGATCCCAGAGACTGGGGAAGAGAGAAAGATGAAAAAAAAAGCAGTTCTTAACTTCAGTCCAGTGGCGGAGACATTTAAACAATTGGGGTAATGATAGCTTCATGTGCCAGATGCTGTGTATCTTGGCAGCCTGTCACTTGCTCTGCCTGGTAGGCTTTAAGGAGTGGGTGGCAAGCTGAGATAGGTTTAGGAAGGCAAACAGACATTCCCTGGGAGCAAAGGGAGAGGGCCTTGGCACAAAGGAAACCTCCTGAGTCCAACCTTAGAGCAGGGGTGGGGAACATCCAACCCAAGGCCCGTGAGATCATTTGATCTGGCCCTGCCAAAGCATTAGGGGTGAGTTAATTAAATGTTTGACCAAATATAGCAGGTTAATTTTTAAGTGAATAATTTTATATGGCTCGTGAATAATATTATCAGTATCCAAATGGCCCTTGGCACTAAAAAGGTTCCCCACCTCTGCCTTAGAGATACAGTTGCCCAGCCACCATTCTCAGAGAGCAAGAAGGTATCATGAGGAGGGAGAAATTAGGAGGCCTAGAACAAAGTAAGTGGCAGGAAATGGCCAGAGAAGGTGGATGAGAAAGACCAGATTGGGGAAGGGTAGTGAGGATAGTTAAGAAATGATGCAGGTGTGAGAGGAGTATGAGGATGACTTACATGTGTCCTTTGGCATGTGGGCTAGAATGGTGATACCACCCACCAAGCTGGGGAGCATAGGAGAAGAGGCCAGCTTGGGGGAGAAATGCCATGTCCAGGCAGACTTGAAGACTCATCCTTCTGAGTTTTTAAAAATTGTCTTTTATTAAAGTACTAGAGGCCTGGTGCATGAAATTCATGCATGGGTAAGGTCCCTAGGCCTGGCCGGCGATCAGAGCCGATCAGGTTCTCTGCCTCCCTGCCTCCTCCTTCCCTTGCTCCCTCAGCGCCCCACCGCCACTGCTGGTCACCCACCATGTTCCATGTCACTCCCTGGTGGTCAGCACATGTCATAGTGAGTAATCAGATGCCCAGTCTCCCGGTTGAACTCCTGAGGTGACAATTTGCATATTAGCCTTTTATTATATAGGATAGTTGGTATTCAGGTGTACAAGATAGTGATTTGATTCAACATTTATATAGCTATGATGTCATCACCACAAGTCTAGTAGCCATCAGTTGCCCTGCCATAAAAGTCCTAGAAGAAACCTAACGCAATAAACTCTTTGGCAGAGGTCATAGTGATATATTTTTGGATGGCTCCTCTGACAAGGGTTAATAAAAGCAAAAATAGATAACTGAGACATCAAACTAGAAAAAAAAATCCACACAGTGAAGTAAAATGAATGGCAGAAGATATTTGCAAATGATACATCCAATAAGGAGTTAATATCCAAACTACATAAGCAACTCATACAACCCAACATAAAAAAAAACACCTGGCCTGGCAGGTGTGGCTCAATGGTGGAGTGTTGACCCATAAACCAGGAGGTCATGATTCGATTCCCGATCAGGGCACATGCTCGGGTTGTGGGCTCAGTCCCCAATACGGGGCATGGAGGAGACAGCTGATCAATGATTTTATCTCATCATTGACGTTTCTATCTCTCTCTACCTCTCCCTTCCTCTCTGAGATCAATAAAAATATTAAAGTAAATAATTAATTTTAAAATATTTGAATAAAAAAATGGGCAGAGGACCTGAACAGACATTTCTTCAAAGAACCTCCAGATGGCCAATACACATATGAAAAGATGCTCAACATCACTAATCATCAGAGAAATGCAAATCAAAACCTCAATGAGATACCACCTCACACTGGTTAGAATGGCTATTATCAATAAACAACAAGTGTTGGCGAGGATGTGGAGAAAAGGAAGTCCTCGTGTACTGTTGATAGGATTGTAAACTGGTACAGCCACTGTGGAAAGCAGTGTGAAGTTACCTCAAAAAATTTTAAAAAAAAAATTGCCATAGGACCCAGCAGTCCCACTTCTGGGTATTGATCCAAAGAAATGAAAAATACTAATTTGAAACAATATATTCACCTCTAGTTCACTGCAGCATGATTTACAATAGGACTCATCTTTCTGACCCCTCCACAGCATGTGACCTTCCTTGAAATACTTTATCCTGAATCTGGGTGACACTTCCTCCTCAGGCTCTTGTCCTCTTGCTTCTCATTCTTCTTCACCGATCCTACTCTGTCTCGCCTCCCACTCAATTGTGGTGTTCCCCAGATAGCTCATGTTCACCCTCTCCCAGAGTGATCGCACCTATTCCCATAATTTCAGTTTTCTTTTAAATATATTTGAAAAAGGAAGGGAGAGAGATAGAAACATCAGTGATGAGAAAGAATCATTGATCAGCTGCCTCCTGCACGCCCCTTACTGGGGATCAATTCCACAACCTGGGCATGTGCCCTTGACCAGAATCAATCCTGGAACCCTTGAGTCCACAGGCCAACATTCTATCCACTGAACCAAACTGGCCAGGGCCCATAATTTCACTTCTTATTGCCCCCTCCCAAATCTGAATCCTCAACACAAAATGGCTCTGAGCTCTGGACTCAGGGCCTCCTGTCAGATACCTCTCTGATTGACCAGCCTGAGATCTGTTGAAATGCTTTTGTTTACTGCCAACTCTTCCTTCCCTTGGTTTCCCCTTTTCTGAATCATTATTTTGAACCATCCCTTGCTTGGCTCTTTCGTATTATTAACTAGATGTCTCCAGCAGGGTTTCTGAGTGACACACAGCTTCCAAAGCATTACATTTTTAAATTGAAATTTTTATCAAGATAATTATAGAGTCACAAAAAGTGGTAAGGAATAATACAAGGAGATACTTTTTATACCTACCCAATTTCCTCCAGAGGTCATATTATGCAAAATTATAGTGTATGATCACAATAAAGATATTGACATTGATATAATCTACCCATCTCATTCAGATTTCCCCAGTTTTACTTCCATTCATTTGTGTGCATTTATTAAGTACTATATAATTTTATTTTTTAAATATATTTTATTGATTTTTTTACAGAGAGGGTGGGAGAGGGATAGAGAGTTAGAAACATCAATGAGAGAGAAACATTGATCCGCTGCCTCCTGCACACTCCCTACTGGGGATGTGCCCGCAACCAAGGTACATGCCCTTGACTGGAATCGAACCTGGGACCCTTGAGTCCGCAGGCTGATGCTCTATCCACTGAGCCAAACTGATTAGGGCTATACAAATTTATGACGTGTACATTTATGTGACCAGCATCACAATCAAGGTAAAGAACAGTTCCATTGGCACAAGGATCCCTCATGCTGCCTTTCTATAAGCATACCTACGTCTGTCTCCCATTTTACATGCCCCTAACACCTGATAACCACTAATCTGCTCTCCATCTCTATAATGATGTTATTTCAATAATGTCATAGAAATGGAACCATGCAATATGTATTCTTTTGAGTCTGGCTTCTTTAACACAACATAATGTATCTGAGATTCATCCAGCTTGCTGTATCAAGAGTTTGCTCCTTTTTATTCCTGAGTAGTTCCATGGGGCAGATATACCATAGGTTGTTTAGGCATTCACCCATCAAAGGACATGTGGGCTGATTCTGGTGTTTGGTAATTAGAAATAAAGCTGCAATCAACATTTGCATATAGGAAGCCTTACATTTTTCAAAGTGCCTTTGTGTTACCTCCCCTCAAAGCTATGTAGAGGTATTGCCCTACTGGCTTCTGACATCAACTCCTGTCATGAAAAAGGGTGAAGTAAACCTAGGTTCTTTTCCTCTGATAAGTGATTTGATCCTTCTGCCTAGGCTTCTTAAAAAAAAAAAAAAAACAGTACCAGCCTAGCCGGTGTGACTCAGTGGTTGAGCATCGAACCCGGAGGTCATAGTTCGATTCATGGTCAGGGCACATGCCTAGGTTGCAGGCCCGACCCCCAGTGGGGGTTGTGCAGTTGATCAATGATTCTCTCCCATCCTTTATGTTTCTATATCTCTCTCCCTCTCCCTTCCTTTCTGAAATCAATAAAAATAAATTTTTAAAAATGATCACCAGAAGAGATAAATCATCTACCTAGGAATATTATGTCAAACCTTAATCCCTGTGCAATAACAGGTGTGTGACTTTGCCCAGTCACTTGAAATCTGAACAACAACTTTCTCATCTGAGAAATGAAGATAACCCATATCTGCTTCACCTCCACCACCCTAGATTATTACAAGGAATTCACAGATCTGAAAAAAGAGGGAAAGAAATATGCCACCATATGGAATTTATGGAATCACTATTTAATTCAGAGCTCTCCCTTAAGTAAGTTGATTCTCCTATAATTCATTACTAGGAAATTAGCAAGGCTTTTACTGCATGATGTCTGAAATCCCCAGTGAATAGGGCAGCTGTGAGCAAAACCCAACAGACATCTATCAGTGTAGTAATAAAAAAGGCAAAAGGCACGTTCAAGCAATTCTAGGAGTGTCTCTATTCTTCTTTACATCCCAGAGCAGCACAATATAGATATGAGGCAGGACAACGGGGTGGCTGGCAGTGACAGCTCCAAAAGCAGACTGCGTGGGTCAAATCTTGGCTCTGCCACTTCTTAACTGGGTGCCTTTTGATAAGTTACTCAAATTCCTTGCACACCAGTTTAGTTTCTTCATTGATAAAATGGAGGTAATAATAGTGTAAACAGGATAAAATGTGAATGGATGTGAGAGCGGTATTTAACTATCTTTGAAGGGATACTATGTTAACTAAATAAGTAAATGTAGGTCCAGCATTTAGCTAAGTGCCTGGCACATAGTAAGTGCTCAATCAATATTAATCAATATTGTTTGCCTTGCTACTAAATCTTAGTCTAGGTGAAATGGACATCAGGGACCCTCTTCAAGAAAATTTGGGGATGAAATTCAACCTCTACCATTTGGGATCTATCAGAACTTGATATAATCATAAGCTCTTCCTTCAGCAGCTATTTTAGGTAAGAAATATAACAGGAAGGCTCCAGCTAGATGTAATGGTCTGACTTTGGCCCAACTGGTCAAATCTTGCTACCAAGTCTCAGAACAGAATGGAGTTTTATTGCTAAATCCAGCAAAGCTTCCTTATTTAAGCTGTCTATAGTTTTTCCATGGACAGTCCCCCAAATTTCCTGGTAAACTTGCTCTGGGAAGTGTGATTACCCCTCCCTCTTCTCTGAGACACACACTCTGAACCATCTGGTAACCACTGACATTCTATGCCAGGATCTGGGAATGTTTGAAATAGTGTTTGTCTATCCATTTCCCTTCCCAGCCTTGGTGCTAAATGAAACAGAATGGAGCTTTTGAATGACCTGATAATGTTCCTGGAATACCTAATTGCCTACTCCTCCTGCAACCAACTGGTCACCAATCAGATTGAACTAGATGATTCTAGAAGGTGACTTTTGGCTCTTCCCCCAGTTCACTGTTTTACTGACTCCTGCCTTGGTCTTTTTACTTCTATTCTACTCCTTTGCAGGCCCACCCCTGACAAGCTACCTGCCTTAAACCATATCAAGCATTAAAAATGATTCATGGGCCCCAGTGATCCCACTTCGAGGAAAAAATCCTAAGAAATCAGAAACACCAATCAGAACATATGCACCCCTATGTTCATAGCAGCATAATTTACAATAGATAAGAACTGGAAATAGCACGATTGTCCATCAACAGATGACTGGGTAAAAAAGCTGTGGTACATGTACACAATGGAATACTATACAGCTGTAAAAAAGGAAATCTTACCATGTGCAACAGCATGGATGGACCTGGAGAGTATTACGCTAAGCAAAATAAGCCAGTCAAAGAAAGATAAACATCACATGATCACGCTCATATGTGGAATCTAATTAACAAAATAAACTGATGAACAAAATAAATCTAGAGATATAGAAGCATGGAATAGACAATGGAACCTCAGAGGGAAGGTAGGGGAGGTGGTGGGTGGGAAGAGATCAACCACAGAACTTGAATGCATATTTGCATAACCTATGGATACAGACAAAAGTGTGTTGAAGGCCTGGGGCAGGGGGAGGGGGACAGGCTAGAAGGGGTCAACGGGGTGAAAAGGGGGCACATGTAATATTTTCAACAATAAATATTTTTTAATTTTAATTAAAAAAACATTATGCCACTAAAAGATGCCAGGGAGCCCCCAGCTGGTTTGGCTCAGTGGATAGAGCGTTGGCCTGTGGGCTGAAGGGTCCCGGGTTTGATTCCCGTCAACAGCACATGCCAAGGTTGCAGGCTCAATCCCCAGTAGGGGGCATGCAAGAGGCAGCCAATCAATGATTCTCTCTCATCATTGATGTTTTTCTCTCTCTCCCTCCCTTCCTCTCTGAAATCAATAAAAATATATTTTAAAAAATAAAATAAAATAAAAAATAAAAGATGCCAGGGACAAAAGGCTACATATTTTATGACTCTATTTATATAAATAGCAGGTAAGTTGTTCCTGGGGGAGGGGACTGCTAAAGGATTAAAGGGTTTCTTTTGGGGTTGAAAAATGTGCCAAAATTCAGTGGTGGAAATGGTCATTCAACTCTGAGTATACTAAAAACCAATGAATCGTACACTTTAAGTATGTGAATTGTATAACATGAAAATGGAACTGTTTTAACATATGGGAGGGAAAAGAAAACCAACCTGCTATACAAAGGCTTCTGTAGTTCAGAGGTAGCAGATCTAAAGGTCCCATCTGTGATCATGGGCAAGTCCCTTTATGACTTTCTGCTTGTTTCCTCCTCTAGAGAAAATATTGGGGCCCTCTAAGCAACCCACCTTCACTGTCAAAGAACCCTCCCTTCACTTTTAAGGCTGCAGCCCCTTTCCTTGAGACCATCATCTTATGACTTCTAACACATTGCCTCCAAGTCATGGAATGAGGTAAAGCTGCTTGGCAGTGGCTGGGTTCTCTCTTGCTACCCTAAGAGTCTGTCCATCCTATGCTGGCACCCATGGCCTGGATCTACTCCAAATCCTGCCCTTGTCCCCTTCACCTCCTTCCTCATCTCCAACATCCTTCATTCACCTCACTTAGCTAAAGGCAATTCCATCCCCATTCTGGACAAGAAACTGTGCCTCGTTGGAAATTTCACTCTCCGGCCTGGCACTATCTTCCCGATTTTGGCCAGACCTCCTGCTCCAGCAGATCTGAGGAACCTGCCAGACATCCCTTTGCCGTCCCTTCCTATTTTCCTTAAGGATT
>PVJC01036256.1:0-17815 GCA_004026665.1 Murina feae | reverse complement strand
TTGGAGGGCACCGGGAAGCGGGTAAGAGGCGGCAAGGGGCCGGTGGCCTGCTTGGTGGCTGCCCAGGCCCTTTGCGGGGCATCGTGGAGCGGGAAAGCAAGGCTGCAGGGGCCGGGGTCCTGCTTGGCAGCTCCCCAGACCCCTTGGCGGCACCAGGAAGTGGGAAAGGAAGGCAGCAGGGGACGGGTGAGTGGGAAAGGGTTGGCGGCCTGCTTGGCGGCTTCCCAGGTCCCTTCCGGGGATCAGGGAGCAGGAAAAGGCTGGCCTGACCACGAGGCAGGGTTTTCCCTGCTTTCTGGTGGCTGGAGGAAGATGGACAGTAGGCAAGCTTGGGAGGCAAGCCGCCCGCAGCCCTGGTCACAGCTCAGAAAAGAGAACAACATGCTGGGGAGGGCAAGAGTCTGAGAGATCAACATAGAGGGGGTGCCTGCTCCAAGCCTCCACGGTGTGCCTGGGGGCGGGTCCCCAGCAGGTAGACACACACAGGAGGACTGCTCCGAGCCTCAGATGCGGCTGGGGGTAGGTCCCCAGTGGCGACACACACACATACACACATACACACACACAAAAGGCGCCTGGCAGACTGGGGCCATCATAGGACATCCACTGAGGGGTCCCAGACTGTGAGAGGGCACAGGTCGGGCTGAGGGACTCCCTCCACCCTGAGTGCACAAATTTTTGTGCACCGGGCCCCTAGTTTTAAATAATAAAAAATATTTTAATTAAGAAAATAATGTAAAGAAGTAAAAAATAAGATACACTTCCTCCCCCCTTAACACCCCTTAAAAGCATCTCTGAATGGAAGGGAATGTGGAAGTCCCAACCTTGAGACGGACACGTCACGCGGCTGGGAGCTTCGACCTCGTGAGCACAGGTAATGCCGGCTGCAGAGGACCTGCTCCACAGGCAGCAAAACCGAGGCCCACGTCCAGGCCCACACTCGCCTGCCAGGGCAGGAGCCAGGATGACAGCACCCCTTGGCCCTGCGCCCCCTTCCTGTGCTCCTCAGTGAGACTGGTTGGGAGTAGGAAGGACCCGCAGAGCAGGTGGCTGGTGCCTTTGCCCCAGGAGCTTCGTAGCACCATGGCTGTGGTAGTGCAGTCCATGGCAGCTGCCTCTGCCTTCAGGACCCGGGAAGACATCTGTCAGGGAGTGTGGACCATTGGCAAAGGCCTCCTCATCGCACTTGGAGGCCCAGCCTGGGCTGGGGTCCAGACAGGAGCCTGCACACCATGTGGAGAAAAGAGGTAAAAAGGATCCCTTTGGAAATCAAAATCACGACAGGAACTCTGACAAGAACCAGAGGGCGTCCGTGAGGGTTTGGTCCGTCTGTGAACTATTTAGGAAGAAGAGCTACGCATGACCAGTGTTCTTGAACATGGGGTTTCCTTCAAGTTGTGTCTGCTGAGCATCCACACTGTGTGGGAGCTGGAAACCATCCTTTCTTTCCTTCACCAGCACATACCACCCAACACCAACGCCTGTCCTTCTAGCACCAGTGTCACTGGTCCCGGCTCTCATCGTTCCCCCTCCTCCAGGCTCAGTCTCTCACGCGGACTTTGGCAGTGGCCACTGAATAATGCTGCTCCCCCCTCTGGCCCCTGTACCCCAAGCTATTCACGAAAGCTCCGTCCCATCATTTCATTGCCTGACTCCGAATCCGTGGTGCCCTGAGGCCCTGTCAGCCTCACCAACACAGCCCGCACTCCAGCAGCCCCACTGCCCTCCCATTAGCAATCCTGCTCTTCCACTGATGCCCCCTCTAGTGCTGTTCCGCCCACACCTACTTCCCAATCCTTCCGTGACTCCTCTGATGCTTAGCTCCTGTGTTAGCTCCTTCTGAAGCTTCTCTCTGTGCTGTCCCCCCCTCCTTTTTAAAAATATATATTATTGATTTTTTTACAGAAAGGAAGGGAGAGGGATAGAAAATTAGAAACATCGATGAGAGAGAAACACCGATTAGCTGCCTCCTGCATACCTCCTACTGGGGATGTGCCCACAACCAAGGTACATGCCTTTGACCGGAATCGAACCTGGGACCCTTCAGTCTGCAGGCCGACGCTCTATCTACTGAGCCAAACCAGTTAGGGCTGTGCTGTGCCCTTTTTAAGCCCTTCTTACCAGCCTGTCCCAGTGCCATATGTCAACTCATATGCCTTCCAGAGGAAGAGAGAAATGTTCCTCTTCTAGATTCCCTCAGCTGGCAATGATCAGAGAGCCATGAGACAGGTTAACCAGAGAAAATGACCAAATGTAATTACATTCCTATGAATGGAACCCACATACCTGGCAGAGTCGGAGAGCCACACGCAGGAGAGGTTCATGGACAGGAAGGGAAGGTGAGGCAGGCAGGCATTCGGAGCTAAGGTTGTCATGAGGCACCTGGGCTTCAGAGGGGCAGAAGGTTGTTGTTCACGGGATGATGAGAGCAGATGCTCAGTAACTGGATGTTTTCCCGGCCCTGTAGACGGGTCAGAAAATGTTACCGTCAAACCTCGGTCCTCGAATGTCTCCCATCTCAACTAATTCCACTCTTGATTAAGTTGTTCGTGGTTTTAGAACAAAACTTCAGGTCTCCACCTGACAACTCTTTCTCAGGTCACAGATAAAGAAGAGAATTTGAGTCAATTTACTGCTAAACTTTGTGTTTTTAACATCTCAGGATATCATGCTGTAAATATTTTCATGTTTTTGTTTTTGTTTTGTTTTGTTTTCGTTTTGCTTTTGTTGTAGGTAAAATGGATGATTAGCACAATTTTAAAACATAAAGAGGCCATCAAGTGTGCTGATGTTGCTAAGGGTGTAAAAGTGCTCACAAAACAATGACACAGGCAATTGCAGAGGTAGAAAAAGGAAAAGCAGTTCGCTGGAGACAGCATTTCAGAAGCAGTGACATGTGAAAAGCCAAGATGCTACACCCTGGAACAGTGCTGACAGTGACTGGCTTAAGGCTAGTAAGGGTGGTTTAATAAGCTTAAGAAAAGAAGTGTCTGTTTATAGATTAAACAGTACATTAGACATATCCTATCTAATAAAAGAGTAATATGCAAATTGACCATCACAAGATAGCTTCCCCCATGTGGTCAAAGATGGCTACCAAAAGATGGCCAGCAAGGGAGGGCAGGTGGGAGGGACCCAGGCCTGCAGGAGAGGACAGTTGGGGGGGGGACCCAGGCCTGCAGAGGAGGACAGTTGAGGGGGACCAGGCTGACAGAGGAGGACAGTTGGGGGGGGACCCAGGCCTGCAGGGGAGGGTAGTTGGGAGGGATCCAGGCCTGCAGGGGAGGACAGTTGGGGGGGGGAACCATCCTGTCAGGGGGAGGGCAGTTAGGGGCAATCAGGCTGGCACAGAACAGTTAGGCATTGATCACGCTGGCAGGGGAGTGGGTAGGGGCAATCAGCAGGCGAAAGGTCAGGAGCCAGCAGTCCTAGATTGTGAAAGGGATGTCTGACTGCCCGTTTAGGTCTGATCCCACAGTGGGATCTGGCCTAAATGGGCAGTCGGATATCCCTCAAGGGGTTGCAGATTAAAAGGGTGCAGGTGGGGCTGAAGGACACCACCCCCACCCCCCACTCCCATTCCATGCACGGATTTCGTGCACCGGGCCTCTAGTACTACATATAAGAAAGGTTAAGACAAGGAATCATTTGGAGGTCTGGAATGGATTAATTCCATTTACATTATTTCTAATGGGAGAAATGATTTGGTTTTGAACAAATCGCTTCACGAACAGATCTTCCATAAAGAATTAAGTTTGAGAACCAAAGTTCCACAGTATTTCTAGTGATATCACTTATTATGGGAAAGGTCCCTATTTAAATTCTTTAAGGAAGAGGACAAAGTTTCTCATGAACCTACAGGGTTTCCATTGCCTTCAGCTCAAAGTAACTCACATGCTGAAGTGACCATCCTGGAGAGGCCTGTTCTGAACCGCTTCACCTTCCTCCCTCTCCCATCCCATCCTGAACAGAGGCAATGCCTAGCACAGTGCCTGACACATATGCTCAACAGGCGAATTCTGAGTGGATATAAGGGCAAAAAGATATTGACAAAAGATGGTAGCCACCAGCTTTTCTCAAGTTGGTTGAACATTATTAGAAAACTGGGGAGGTTTCACGTATGCCCAAGTCCCATTCTGAAAATTGCCACAGTTCTCACTCATATGTGCAATCTAATGAGCAAAATAGGTCTAGAGTCTTGGAAGCATGGAACAGACTGAATCTCAGAGGGAAGGAGGGCAGGGAGAGATTAACCAAAGAACTTATATGCTTGCTAGATGCCCAGTGCACAAAATTCATGCACTCAGGGGGTTCTCTCAGCCCAGGCTGCACCCTATCCCAGTCCAGGAGTCCTCAGAGGATGACTCCTTAGTGCTGCCTGCCACCGCTGCTGCGCTTGCCAGTGGTGAACCTGTCTTCTAGCACACTGACCACCAGGGAGCAGCTCCTACGTTCAGCATCTGCTCCCTGGTGGTCAGTACACATCATAGTGACCAGTTGGTCTGCTGTTTGGTCTATTTGCATATTAGCCTTTTATTATCTAGGATATGCATAGCTCATGGACACAGACAATGTAGTGAAGGCCTGGGGTGGGGTGGGAGCTGGGTAGAGGGGTCAATGGGGAAAGAAGGCAGGATATCTGTAATACTCTCAACAATAAAGAAAATAAAATTCAAAAACGTTTATTTTTAAAAGAACAATCCCCTCATTTAATGATGAGAAAACTGAGGCTAATGGAACCTAAAGGACCTGGCCAAGCACATAGGTGAGTAATGGCAGAGCCCAATTTGGAATCTAAACAACTCCACTCTCCTTGTTAGGAATGACGTACTGAATATTCAAGTGTATGGGACAGGGTTCCAAAACAGGACCCCAGTGTCTACGAGGGAGGAAGAATTACTTACAGTGACCTGCAGGCAAAGCGCACAGGCACTGTAGTGTTCTGAGCATGGTGGCAGCTAGTTACCGCTGTCTCAGCCTCTCTGGGCGGCTATACCAGAATTTCAGCCTGGGTGGCTTGTAGACAACACACTCTGATTTCTTGTAGCTCTCTCTGGAGGTTGAGAAATTCAAGTTCAAGGTGCAGGCAAAATTGGTGCCCTGGAATAGTCCTCTCCTTGGTCTGTAGATAGCTGTCTTTTTGCTGGATCCTCACACAGCAGAAGGGGGAGCAACCTCTCTGGGGTCTTTTTATAAGAGCGCTCCCATTCTTGAGTGCTTCACCTTCATGGTCTAGTTGCCTCCCAAATTCCTCCCTCTAAGCACATCACATCGATATGAGGTTTCAACATATGAATTTGGGGGGACACAAACATTTCATCTATAGCACAACCTCAGGCCTGGGGGTGAGGGGAGGGAGTGGCTACCTGAATCTAGAAGAGAGAGGAGATGAGCGTTGGTTTGAGGGGAGCAGTGACCAATGATTTTGTGGGGAAACCAAGGAAAACAATACCTTGGCCTCTTTCTGCTCCTCACCTCCAACTTCTGCTTAATCAATGGTGACTGTAACTTCAATTCCATTTGGAAGCATCAGGCAAACCTCCAGGCCGGTGCTGTTTCTACCACACAAGATGCTCATTGAGCAAAAACATACACAATAATTATTCCGTCTTTCCTTCCTCAGTATGCCACTTCTATCTCTAACCCATGGCCTCACTTTGTACACATTTTCCCAAAGAGCCTCCATCCAGTGACAGGTTAGAGGACAGAACCAGGGCACCGGATGGGGAGAGAGGGCCTCGGTGTCCGGGCAGAGCACTGGCCCTGCCACAATTTCCATGACTTTGAAACGGGATGATGCCATTCCTGCTTCACTGGTATCCTGTGAGGCCCAACCAGGACATTGGAAAGCATGATGGAGAACAAGGACAACGTTACCACATGCCATAAAGGCACCACCGAAGGAGAATCTAATCTAATAAAAGAGTAATATGTAAACTGACCCTCACTCTGTTACACCCACAAGCCATGCCCACCAACCAATCAGGAGCAAATATACAAATTAACTCAACTAAGATGGGGGCAGCCACAGAGCTGGAGTTGCCCCAGGCAAAGATCTACTCAAGGCTACAAAGTTTCAATTATAGAAGATAAACAAACCCCAGATACCTGCTGGGCTGGGACCTTGGGTTTCCAGGGGCAACCCAGGCTTCAAGCGGGTAACGGGGATCAAGGCAACAAAGTTTCAATTATAGAAGTTACATAAACTCCAGACACCA
This sequence comes from Murina feae, assembly GCA_004026665.1. Classification (NCBI taxonomy): domain Eukaryota; kingdom Metazoa; phylum Chordata; class Mammalia; order Chiroptera; family Vespertilionidae; genus Murina; species Murina feae. The sequence continues at coordinate 11,597 of PVJC01036256.1, read as the reverse complement.
GCTTCCAGCTAGGCATCCCAGTAGGAACCCGAACCCTGAAAGGGCTGTGGGAAGCCTAAAATAGCCCTCTGCCCCTCACCCAGGCTGGCCAGTCATCACAGTAGGGACCCAAACCCTGAAGGGGCTGTGGGCAGCCTAAAAAGACCATCAGCCCCTCACCCAGGCTGGCCAGGCATGCCAGCAGGTGGACATCCCCCAAGGGGTCCCAGACTGTGAGAGGGCACAGGCCAGGCTGAGGGACCCCCCCCCCCAGTGCACAAATTTTTGTGCACTGAGCCTCTATTCTATATACATAAAAGGCTAATATGCAAAGTGTCCCCTCGGGAGTTTGATAGCTCACTATGACATGTGATGATCACCAGGGGGTGGTGTGGAGCATGGTGAGTGACCAGTGGCGGCAGTAGGGCACTGAGGGAGCAAGGGAAGGAGGAGGCGGGGAGGTGGGGAACCTGATCAGCCCTGATCACCGTCCAAGCCTAGGGACCCTACCTGTGCACGAATTTCGTGCACCAGGCCTCTAGTTTTTTTCTAATGAAAGGACTGGCTTCCAAGTCACCTACACAATTAACAGAAGTACAAGCTGCAGATGCTGCTGTGAATTCTTAGCTCATTTGATCATCACACCACAATGAGACAGGTGACAGCCAGGTGACAGGGAGAGGAGGTGCCTACACTGGAGCAGCTGTTGCAGGGCTGGGAAGCCTGAAGAGGGGACCCAACACGCGGGTCAGGCCTCTGCTCCCTCTCTCCTCTCAGCATGGAGGGTTCTCGGGGGAAGCCACCAAGAGTGACTAGCCTGGGGCCGGCAGAGCAGACCCTCGGTAACTGCCTTTTCCTTGCTGTTTGTTACAACTTCTAACAATAACGATGGATTAGGGTACAAGTGACCAGCAACAAAATACCTCCCCTTGGACTCACAAACCCCTGGTGACTCAAGACACACAGCAAACTAGATGGAGGCCCTCGGGGCAGCGGAGGCTGGGCCACGGGCTCCTGGCACTGAAGAGCTGGTGGGTTGTTGCCCTTCTGCTTCATCAGCAAAATGCCACAGGTGCATGTGGGACGTGGAGGTGTCCACTTCCCTGGCCATCCGCACTGTGTTTCTTTGGGCCACACGCCCTTCTCTCTGCCCCTCTCCTCCCCTCCCTGTCTTCACTGCTGAGTGCGCAGTAGAATTTATTGTGAATACGTCTGATGTGAAAGGCCACTAGGAACACCAGACTGATGCGAATTCTCGTCGCCCCTTGTACAGTTCCCATCACTGAGGCCCGAGCACCTGGACAGCCTCTTACTGCCTGCCCTGAAGGAATGTGCTTGTCTCAGGGGAAGCTCCTGCTGGCCACTGCCCCGCTGGCCTCAGGACTTCGCTGCCACTGCCCCGCCTGTGGTCATGGCTGAGGACAATCTATGCAGAGCCTGCATGCAACATAATAACATTTCCTTGCATTACCTTCCTGCCACTTCCTAGTTTACAGTTCTTGTTATTCTTGCAATCTCCCCAAATAATAATAATAACAATAATAGTAATCTACACCTATAAAAGAGTAACATGCAAATTGGTGTCACTCCACGAAGCCCATCAGCCAATCAGAGCGATATGCAAATTAACTCAACAAAAATGGCAGTTAATTTGTATACACAGGCGCAGAGCGAAGAATGAAGATAGTGTAGAAGGAATCCAAGTGCTGCAGAAGGGAGAGAAGCAGCAGAGACGTGGAGAAGGGAGGGAGCTAAGTGGCAGAGACGGGAGGGAACAAAGTGGAGGAGAAGGGAAGGAACCCAGGTGGCAGAGATGGGAGGGAGACCGCGGAGACGGGAGGGAGGGAGCGAGGCAGTGGAAGCCCTATTCTTGCAGGAATCTTCCTGCAACGGGCCTCTAGTAATAATAATAAAAGGTAATTAAACGTGGAGGCGAGCCGGAGGCTGGTGTCCTAAAACCCTCCAATCCCATGAAATATGATTACAGCCTTCTCCCCTGGGGCCAAGTCCCAAGCAGAGCGCGCCCTCTCCTGGTGATCTCGGGAAGACGCTCCGTCGCAGGGTTCTCTCACCACCATGAGCAAATGTCGGTACTTTTTAGAGAAATAGGCAGAGTAGTAACTCAAATAGAATCTCAACTTCTTTGTGTCTTGGCATATTTGTTTTAACTTACTGCAATTCCATGGCTGAAAGATGAAATAATTATTTGTCTATTTATTTATTTTACAAAATGATTTTTATGTAAAGAGTTGAACTTTTAAAAAGTGGTTAAAACATTGTAGAATATAGCAAAGGATGATTGGATTTGGAGTCTGTAATTCATCCGAATGTTGGGATTGGATGAGCACATTGGTGATTCTGTTCCCCAACCCCAACCCCAACCCCAAAGCAGCGCCCGTCACCCTCAGAGGAAGGCTTTCTGTACAGTGGGGTCTCTCCTGAGCAATACCTTTCCTTATGAAGCAGGTGATGTGGGAGGAACCACTTACCAGGAACCCCCTTTGGAGGTCACTGCTTTCTCACCTCAAGAACCCTGGGTCCAACCCTCTCAAACACAGTAGCTTTGATGCCTGGGACCTCAAGGCATGCACTGAGCTGGCTTTCCTCCTGCAAAACCTGGGGAGAACGCGCCTCCCTAAGGGAAGAAGACTTCTGTGGAGTGAACAGATAGACAGGCGTGCATGGGAGAGAAGGGAACTCCAGAAACGCCGGGGTGGATGCTGGTTGTTGGACTGGTTCTCTGCTGAGGGGAGCAGGGCTTTCCAGTGACCCAGCAGCTGCACCAGGCTGGGGCTGCACCAGCCAGGTGGCTGCACTCTGTTCTTGAGCTACAGATAAGGAGGCTTTCTGAGGTCATTTTCTGAGGTCTGAGAAAAGGGAAATATAGTGCTGGTCACTTGGAGACTCAGGGGTCATCCCTGTGCATCGCTGATTCTTTTTTGTTCCTCCTGGTCCTCTTAGAACCTCTCAGTGATTCTTGCAGCCTTTGTTCTCTGCTCTGTCCGCTAAGTGGTCAGTTCACAGGCACAGAGAATGGTCTACTCTCCTTGGAAGGGGGTGTGTGCACACTTCCTCCTCTTCTCACGCAGGCTTGCTGGCTCCACCAGGAAGAACACAATCCTTAGCAACCCACACAGGCCCCGCTTGGTGCAAGGACCATGCTGATTGTCTGCAGTGTCCCCCCCTTCCAGGTTACTTTTTGCTTTGGGGCAAATCCTGCCCCCAAATCCTTCTTCTCCAGTCATCCTCCCTCCTTTTTCTAAGCTTCCTTCTTGGGAATGGTCAAGGGGTCCAGTTTGCCTCACTGAGGATGGTTGCTGGTGGACGAAGTTTCATAGTCAGATTCCAGGTGTTCCTCTAGTAAACGGCCTGGTCTCCTCTGGGGTGAGGATGGAGGGAGCAAATGTTGTAGAAAATGCAGAAACTACCACCATGTTTCATGGAACTGAGTTAAGGGAAGCCAGAAAGGGTGGGAAGGTGGTGGGTGTCCTGTGGCTTCACTCTCATCCTGGGCTCAGCGTCTCATAAGAGAATGGCATGAGCACACACTGGGCCTGCAGCTGGAGTGCCCACCACAGGTCAGGTCTGAGGTTCCCCACCGGCGAGCATCACCCCACCTGGGAGGTGGTGAAGCACAGGTGGCAGGCCCCGCCCAGAGGTCCTGAGTCACCGAGTCTGGGATGTGGCCCTGAAGCTCCATAGCTCCTAGTGATGCTGATGCTGCTGGCAGGGTCTTGGCTGGAAGAGCTGCCAGGCAAGCAAGTGGTGACCCCACAAGTGAGCTACAGTGCATGGGCATTGGGTCTGGACACCGACTGTTCGTGACAGGAATGCACATCTCCCACATTCCATTTTCCTCCTGGATTCCCCTCTGCCAAGTACTCAGAAGCCTGAGATTCACCCTGCAGACAAGCCACCCTGCTGTTAGCCTGCCTCAGAGTCTCAGAGGCTGGCAGGAGAAGGAGATGCCTGGGTCAGACAGAGGGCAGGTTCCAGCTCCATCCCAGCAACAGCCAGAGCATCAGCAGTTATGCCAGCTCCCCGAGAGCCTGGCCCACAGGTGATGTTCAGTGGGCGGGGACCCCTGACCTGTGTGGGCTGTGGATCTGCAGCAGAGCTCCAGGTTTTGGGAACCTGAATCTTTTGCAATCAACAGTAAACTTGCCTGTTGCCCTGGAGGAGACCTTTCCTTCTGACACAAAAAGAAAAACCCACCTTTGTTCCAGGGTCCCATATGCCAAGAGTGTTGCTACACAAACATTCTTAAAAACACAGTGTGGGACAAAGTCCCTGCACACCTCTACTCGAGACCCGTGGGCGACAGGCTCTAAGCACGCTCTGTGTTTCCTACCAATCCCTCTCCTTGGAAACCAACAAATCCAACATTCTTTGATGGCCACTGTGGTAGGCAGAATAGTGTCCCCCGAGATGTTCCCAGCCTGGTCCCTGGGACTGTGAGTGCACTAACTTACATGGTGTGCTAGTCTCCTAGGGCTGCTCCAACAAAACACAGCCACAAACCACACAGCAACGTTCCGGTCAGTGAAGACCACACATATAAGAGGACAGTGGAGCCGAGAAAGTCCTGCCACCTGGTGACATGGTAGCTGTGGTGACACCATGCTTATGGTGATGCTGCTGTAAACATACGCACTGTGCCACCAGTCGTGTAAAAGTATAGCACAGTTATGCACAGTACGTCACACTGGGTGATGATAGTGAAGAGCTATGTTATCGCTTTGTGTGTTTACCACACTATGCTTTTTCGTCATTGTTTTAGAGTGTACTCATTCTACTTGTAAAAAGTGCTTGCTGTGAGCAGCCACCGTCCTCATTCAGCTTGTGCTGACCGTGTCTCTTAACTGCATGTTCTCTCTTGTGCTCGATCTAATTCTGTGCTGTAAAGACTTACAGCTTCAGAGCAATGGGCTGTACTAGCTGGCCTAGGTGTGCAGTGGGCTATACCATCTCAGCCTGTGTAAGTGCGCCCGAGGCTGTCTGCACAGTGATGACGTTGCCGACTAAGTCATTTCTCAGAGCACACCCCCATCATTAAGTGGTGGGTGCCCATGTCAGAGTGTTGAAGGCCAGAAGTCAAGGTGTGGGCAAAGCTGTCTCCCTCAGAAGCCACTTCCTGGCCTTTTGGAACTTCTGGTCCGCCCAGGCATGCTTTGGCTCGCAGATACCTCATCCGATCTCTGCTGCCATCTGCACGTGGCCCCCTCCGTGTGTCTGTCTTTCTTCTCCAAGGACACCGTCACATTGGACCAGGACCCGCCCTCCTCTTAACTACTTGCTCCTGCAAAGACCCTGTTCCCAAACAAGGCTGAGTCCTGAGGTGCTGGGGCGCGAACTTCAACGTATCATTGGGGGGTGACATAATGTAACCCCTAACACATGACAAGGGCCTGAAGCTGGTGACCAACTGGCCTTTAGTGAACAGATTATTGGGGCTCTCCGGGCGGGCCCAGTGAAATCACAGTGGTCCTCACAATAGAAAAGGCAAGCAAAGCAGCAGGCCGCGTGACACAGTGAGAGGACCCGCTGCCACCGCCACCGCCACCACTGGCTTTGCAGCTGGAGAAAGGGCCCAGGGCCCCCAAAGCTGCACTAGCAAGGGGCTGGCTCTCCCTGGAGCCCCCAGAATGGACTCGGCCCTGCAGACAGCGTGATCTTAGCCCGGGAGACTCTGTCGGGCTTCTCACCCACCAAGCTGCAAGAGAATGCGTTGTGTTGTCTCAAGCCGCTGAATCTGTGGTCATTTGTCACCGCGGCCACAGGAAACACTGGAGCTATGCCACACAGTGCATTCTGCTGATGTCAAGCTGTCCTGGCTCGTGGCTCCTGATGGCATGTACAGCACAGTGACACACTTGGCTGTGACGGCATGCCACCTCCCCGTGTGTGTGCATGGCTCCTGGGTGTCCGAGGAGAGGGTGCCGGCTCAGGGCCATCTCTCTCTGCCTCCTTCTCTCTGCCTTGCTTCGTGTTTCCATTACAGGAGCACACCCGGTGCCTGGAGCCACATGTCACTTTAAGGGTGGGCTTTGCTTTGCTTTTCAATTAAAACCTTTGTTGGTAGGAGACAGAGGTGCCTTGCTTAAGCCTGTCTGTCCAGCGTGACACTGCCACGCTGTCCAACAGGAGCTCAGGAAACTCACCACGTTCCGGGGAACAACACCTGCCCAGCAGGGCGAGTGGCAGGGGGAGTGGGGTGTTCGGGTCACGGCCGCCCTGGCCATTCTCTCCCGGGAGCATGCGCTCAGAGGGCGGGGCTGCCTCTCACTCACCTTTATTCTCTCAGGTGCAGAGACTTCCATTTAGACTCTTGGTCAGTCCGTTAAGTTATCAAGGTGGGCACGGCTGCCTTCTCGAACGTCCTCTCGCTCTGGCAGCTTCCATTTCCTGTGTCCCAGTTGTTTTCTGTTCTCCCAGCAGCCGGCACCTCACCTTTCCAGCTCCTGAGACGGAGCTAAGTGGCCCGGGTATGGTCCACTGGGGCTGGGAGGCAGCACTTCTCCTCATGGTGACACTTTGCTCCTACTTGGCACCTCACAAGCAGAGCCACTGCTGGTGGCGACAGTGCCCATGCCCATGCACCCCCCACACCCGGACATCACTCACTTCCTAAAGCTGAGCAAAGCAGGCACCCTCCTGCAGAACACGGAGCTGCCAGCAGGAGCCCCACTGAGCACAGTGTGTCTCTGACACAAGCTAATCCTCGCGGGTCTCAGACTGCAGGTGGAAGACGAAGCCTCCTTAATCATGTCCCCATGGGAGCAGCACCTGCTGGAATGTGACCCATCCAGCGGGGAGATTCTGGGAAAAGTGTAGCCAGAGGCGGGGCCTTTGGCAAGAACCGAGTGACATCAGCAAAAGAGCCCCCAGGAATGTGGCCCCCAGGAGAAGGGTGAACCACAATTTGTCAGATCATTTTTCTAAGAGGCGCACGTGACTACTGGCAAACGTCAGATGGGAGAGCCCCCTGAGCCCAGCGCAGCTCCCACCCGACTGAGTCCCCGGCCAGGGCCCCGTTCAGGCGGGTGCAGCCCGGGGCGAGGCTGGAGGGCCCCAGCTGGCTCAGCTGGGCGCGCCCCACACTAACTGCTCCAAGAAGGTTCCTGACAAACTCTGGCAAAACCCTGAACTTAAGTTCTTTCCTCCGGGTGTGGGCAGCCTTGCTGTTTTGACTGATGCCCCGAATGTACTCCAAATGCCCCCAAAGACCTAACACACCAGCTCAGGGCTTCCCTCTTTGACTCAACGACAAAGCGCAGGCCTTTGAACTCGCCTGAGTTCTTCAAAGAGGTGCTCCTCGTGGTGGGAGAAATCCCACTCACAGGACACGTGGGTGTCCATCTTGCCAGGAAGGGCGTCGCCGTGGGGGCTGGGGCCCATTCAGTCCATGAGTGCTCAGGCCGAAGGATGTGGACCTTGTTCTCTGGAAGTTCAAGGAGCTGACACGAGGGGCAGGTGCAGATAACTTTCAGCCTCCTGTGACTTTCACAGCCCGAAGGGTCGCGAAGAAAGCTCACCAGGAAGGGGCAACGGTAGTGGATGGCAAGGCCGAGCTGGGCCACACCGAATGCGATGCCAGCAAAGGTCACACTGACCCCGTCTTTACTTGAAATTGTGACATTTCATTCCATGTGATTTGGGGGTTCATTCTCATGTACTGGAGGTTAAGTTAAGTATTAGTCGTCTTGATGGCTGAGCTTCCGATGCCCCCCTGGTCTTGGCACTGGACCAGGCAAGCACCAGCTGGCCCTCGTGAAGTCACACTGAAGTGGCTGTCACAGGTCTTTAAAGTCATAAACCCACAAAGACAAAGGAACTGGGAAGACTGGCCACGGAAGTGGCACCTGACCAGCAGATTGGAGAAAGCACCACCTCTCTCCTCCCCCCGCCGGCCACCCTGGCTGCGGTGGCAAATGTTGAGAAACAACCTTCTTTGCAGGGCAGTCCCCGTGCTCTTCACAGACAAACTCCCCTAAATCGGTGGGAGGTCCTGCTGCTGCTGGCGGGTATGAGGCCGGAGGGGGCTGCAGGGTGTCTGCTGGGGAGCGGACTGCAAGGCTGTGGGGACATGGAGCACTACGTGCAGCCGAAGGAAGGATGTGAGGGAGGGAGAGAAGTTTACAAGTAAATGTTTGAAAGTCCAACCTCCTTCCCATTTGGGGGTGAGGCCCTGGCAACCAGCCATATGCCCTCCAGGCAGCAGGTGGGAGGTGTCTTTTCTGGGGGAACCTCGCCACCAGATGAGGAAGATACCGAGACTGGGGTCTTCTAAGGAAATGGCTCGCCCTGACCCCCACAAGGAAGCCTCCGGTGACAAGCGGCCCACCCTTTACGCGCTGCCCAAGCACCCTCAGCCAGGGGCTCGGGGAGAGTACAACCCAGCACCAGGAGACAAAGCGCAGAGAGTGCCTTGTGGCCATGGAGGCACTCAGCAGAACACAGCACAGGGGGGCGCTGCACGGGGAGCAAGGGGAGGGGCTCCGTGAAAGAACCTGCAGGGCACTAAGGAGATCCAAGATCCCAGAAGATGAAAGTGTCACTGCCCACATTCCACTCCCACGGAGGAAGCTGGACGACCAGCCTATGGGAATCGTGCACAAATGGAATGAAAAGACCACGGAATGAGAGAGGGGAACTAGAGGGGAAATTAGAGAGTCAGCCACACAGGAATCCTACAAGCAAGTCCGGGAGTGAGACAGGAAGCAGGGGCGGGAGCCACCCAAGCTTGTCTCGCACTGAGGGCACTGCTTTCTAGAAATGACCTGCACCTCAGGCCGGGGCACCGCGGGGCCAGGGGGCCATCCACAGAGAAAGAATCGAGAATCAGAAAGACACCAGAGCTGTCTGTGTCGACCCTGGGAGCAAGAAGGCAATGAAACGAGACTTTCGAGGTTCTAGGAAGAAATTATTTCTATCTTAGAGTTTTGTTCCCAGACAGAAAATCAATAAATGCGAGAAGAGACTAAAGACCTGTGAGGACACGCAGCTTTCTAGAGATTTGCCTTCGCACAAAATTACTCAGGAAGCTGCCCAGGATGTGGTCTGTAAGAAGGCGGACTAGGGGGATGGGGAGGGGACCACAGAAGAGGAAGAAATGGGATACAGAAAGAAAGGCAATGACAGGGCCGTGTTTTCAGGAGGAATGACCTGCTGGCAGTCCTCACAGGTTTGAATAGAGAGAGAGGAGATTTGCACCAACAGGATGTATGGTACTAATCTAAGGTGACCAGATTTTAACATTGGTAAAGTGGGACACCATTGACGGGGGGGGGGTCTTTTAAAATTTTTTTTATTACTACTTAAAATATTACAAAGAGTAGTACATATGTTTCTTTCCAAAAATTGGGACTTGTTTTAAAACGCCACGGGATGTGGGACAAATTGTTAAAAATTGGGACTGTCCCGCCAAAAGCGGGACGTCTGGTCACCTTACACACACACACACACACACACTCACACACACACTCTACAACAATAAGCTCCAGGGAAAACAAAATATTGTGCAAGAAAGAAAACCACTGGCAGCACACTGTGACTCAACCAGGCGCAGCCCCTGCAAGCGCAGTTATGGAAACTCTTTGCTTCCCTCAGGTCTAGTCATGGTCTGTGCATTGCAGACATTCGGTATATGCTCATGACTGGAACGGGGCACTCATTCCTGCGTGTGGTGCTTTCTTTCGGAAAGAAAGTTGCGGTTGTTTAACACATCCAGGCCAGGATGTACGTGTGGAGATTGTGTGTTTGGAAAAGAAACATTTACCACTGTCTATGGCTTCCAGTCATTAGTCGTTTAGGTCAAGCCTCCTCCCTCACCCTGCACACCTGTCAACATCACAGGTTGAGAACACAAACTCCTTCACAGATGGTTTCCTCTGAAGATACCGGGCAAATGTGTAAAGCCACATGTGCAAGGCATGGCATGGGCTTGGCCACCAAGTCTACTTTTTGTGATGCTTTTATCCATTACAGGATATTCCATTTCTGAGGAATTAAAATAGAGAGTTCATTGTTATCTCACATACAAATTCTCAAAACTGCTTCACTACCACCTCATAAAATTGGGTTTTGTCCTTGCTGCCCTTCCTTTCTGAGGCCACAAGGTGGCGGCCACTGGCCAGGCACCAACTTCACATAATCCATGGAAGGAGGAAGGAGAGCTCCCTTGCAGATGTACTTTCTTGGTACAGGCTGTGGTTGGCTCTCAGGCCCATGACCTAGCTGCAAGAGAGGCAGGGGAAGTGACGGTCTTGCGTTTTCAGCCTCTGCATGGGAGACAATCTCTACTAACAAGAAAGAAGAGGCAGAGGGAAAGGTGTTGAAGAAACAACCAATGGGTCAGCAACATACAGCACAGTCAGCAACATACAGCACAGTCAGCAGCATATAGCACAGTCAGCAACATACAGCACAGTCGGCAACATACAGCATAGTCAGCAACATATAGCACAACACAGCCCTAGCTAATTTGGCTCAGAGGATACAGCATCGGCCTGTGCACTGAAGGGTCCTGGGTTTGATTCTGGTCAAGGGCAAGAACCTTGGTTGCAGGCTCCTTCCCAGCCCAGGCCCTGGTTGGGGTGGGTGCAGGAGGCAACCAATCATGTGTTTCTCTCACATCGACATTTCTCTCTCTCTTTTCTTCTCTCTAAAAATATGCTTGGTGAGGATTAACAAACAAAAAGACACAGAACAGTGGATAGAGCGTCAGCCTGGACTGAAGGGTCCCGGGTTCGATTCCACTCAAGGGTACCTGCCCAGATTGTGCGCTCCTTCCCCAGGAGGGGGCATGCAGGAGGCAGCCGATCAATGATTCTCTCTTATCGCTGATGTTTCTATCTCTGGCACCCTCTCCCTTCCTCTCTGAAATTAAAAAACAAAAACAAACAAACAAACAAAAAGCCAGAACAGACGGTGCCAAAATTGCTGAGGGTTTCACAGATGCTTAACTGAGAAAGTTATCTGATGGATACACTCACATTTGTTCTTTGTGTAGGTTGATTTGTTTAAATAGAGAAACTCCAGAGGCAGAAACCATGATGGCTTCAGTCTGTCCCTCTGTGAGATGACGCTGATATTGACAGCTGCTTTACAAGATGAACAGGGGACCAGTCCATGCGATAAGGACATGACAAGATGTACGATGAGAGCCGTCACATGCACTACAAGTCCACACACCTTTGTACCCGACACTCTTCTCACTCTATTCCCTTATTAGAATTACCTGCATTTTATAATAATGGGATCTGACGCACCAAAAATATTAATGTTTGTCAGCAGTATTGCTGTAGGTCTTCTTTTGCCAAAGAATTGTTTAAGCAATTAAGGTCATCTTCAGGGTAAAGCTTATGGTAAAATAAAAAAGATGAGGTGCTAAAGAAAAAATTGTTAGCTTTTGTATTGTTTGAAAGAGGAGAGAACAAACTTTTATCACTTACCTTTTGTATGTGATGCATTCTTGCATGTAACTTCACAGACCCTCAATCAACCCTGTGTGTGTGTTTGAGGTGTGTGTGCATGTGTGTGTGCCTGGTGGTGGTGGATGTGTGTGAGTATGTTTGGGGTGTGTGTGTGCCTGGTGGTGGTGGTGGTGTGTGTGTGTG
>PVJC01036255.1:0-17812 GCA_004026665.1 Murina feae | reverse complement strand
CAGGTTTCCTATAATTGATGCTGTTCCTTTAAGGCGAGGCCTTTTACTAACGAAGCCTCCTCTCTGCCTCACCTCGCAGCTTCTATAATGAAACAATTGTTACACTTAATTGTTGCAAATGTGCGTTTTGCTTCAGGCCAAAGGCTAAGGAGCCAGCGAGCAGGTAGTTTTGCTTTCGCTCCTGCTGCAACGGACGCTGCCTAAATGTTTACTCAGGTTCGTGAGTGGCGGCCGCCATGTTGGCTGGACTAATTTGCATACAGCCGCTCTGATTGGCTGTGGGTGTCCCGGAGAAACGGTTAATTTTACTATTCCACTTTTATTAGTTTAGATAAAAAATATTTTTGAATTAATAGGAAACATCTATTTCAGAGATCTGTAGTTCTAGTTTATATTTATTTTATTTTAAACTAGTGGCCCAGTGCACGAAATCCATGCACATTAAAATCGATTAATTAGAGGAAATATTTTAATATTGCTATTTGCCTTTTCTCTGTAATATAAGTGTCAGAGATTAAAGAAAATTAGTAAAACGTATATGAAAATCTTCCTCCTGTCAGAGTCTGGGGTGCACCATAGAACCCAGAGTCAAGTCTTCAACCACCCACGTGCACCTCAAAATCGCTCGAGACCCAAACCTGGACGGCCCCTCTTCATTGGGCTAGATCCAGACCCAGCCGATCCCACCCTGTCAAGCCCTGCCAGGTGGGGGGGTGGGGTGCAGCTTCAGGTCCCCTGGCCTGGTGCCAGGGCAGGAAGAGCAGCCTGAGGTCCCCTGTCAAGCCCCATGCAGGAGGTGGGTGGGTGCGCAGCCTCAGGTCCCTCCTGATTGCTCCTTAAAGCTCGTTATGGGAACTTAGCCTCAGCTGTGGGTGCAAATTGACCAGAGTGACGGTCAATTTGCATATTCCCTCTTTATTATATATAGGATCACTAAAGTTCTCCAAAGTGACTAATTGTCATTTTAAATATACTATCAAAATTTAATTTTCTCAAAGTAGTTTTCAAATTTAGCCAATGATATGTAGTATATTTTGAAGTCTACATATTAAAACTTTCCAACACAGGTCTCATTACTTTTTTCATTATAGGTAGCTGAATATGAAATTTTATTTCTTTGTTTTGTTGATTAACTTAATAATTGGGACAACAAACACATTGTCATTTAATAGGTAAAGAGCAATTGCTATTAACACATTTTTTTGCAGGAAACAAGTAAACTCGTCAAATCGCTTTTTATACCAAAGCGCAAGAGACGAGTTAAGTCATTTTGTTCCGCTAAGTGGTGGGGCACGGGAAGCTTGTAAACAAGGGCGCCAACACATATTTTGCAAAGTAAATAAATAGAGACCTTTTTAAACTAAAACACTGAAAGTTTCATAGAAAAATATCAAATAGATCGAAAGATAAGAATATTTTACGGGAAGTCTAATTTTGGCGAGAAAATGTCAAAAAAGCCCCGAGTGACGACGTGATTTGGCAGGAAAATGCCTGATTACAAATTAAGTAAAAAGGGCAGCTGAAAGAAAATAGAGTTCTTACTGGGTAGCATAAATGTGTCATGTTTTGCCAAAAATGTCACTTTTTTTTATAAGTTTAAAGACTGAGTTTAAAGGAAGTTTATTTTCAGGAAAAATATATTATATGCAAAGATTTTATAGAATTGAATGAGAATTAAAAGAAGTGGTAATCATATTGCCAGGCATAATTTTTAGAAAATATTTAAAACTATTATTTTTAAAGATAGAGCCTGCTTATCAACAGCATTAAATAAAATTGCATTTGAAGGTCTGCCATGCCTTATATAGCAAAATAAGAATATTCAACATTTTTGTTTCAAAGTACCTAGCTTAACATTGCACATATTTTCTATAATAGATGTTGAAGAAAATGAAGATGTTGGAGCCACCTCCCTACCGACTCAGCCACCTCAGCCATCTTCAACTTATGACCCCAGCAACATGCCTTCAAGCAACTATACTGGAATACAAATTCCTCCCGGTGCACATGCCCCAGCAAATACACCAGCAGAAGTGCCTCATAGCACAGGTAGAAAATGAAACTCAAAAAGTTTGGAACTCTACTTTCATAAATAAGAACTGCAATTACATCTGTGCTACATAATGATAAGTCATCAAGCATGATAAGCTCTTTTAATTTTATTTTAACCTACAAAAAAAAAATTAAATTCTTTTGATTTAAGTTTTTTAATATCATTGTTTTCAGTTTTACAAGAATGACAGAACTTTTAAATGTATTGATTACATTGACTTTGTATTTTATTAATAAGAATAGCTTCTTTACTTTTATGTGTGTTTTTGATTTCTTTTTCTTCCCCTCCCACTCTTTCTCCTTTAATACTGTTTAAGAGTAGCACTGAGGTGAGGGGGTTTTTTATAGTATGTGTCAGCATCCCACTATGATAGCAAGATTCCATTTTTCCTATCTCACTTCCTTAGGACACTGCTCTGCCTTCAACATGGGTTACTGAAGAAGGAGAGACACAGAATCTCAGTAGCTATGGAATCACAGACTAGTAAAAGGAGAGGCTTTGGGTTATTATTATTTTTTTTAGGTTTACAAAATGACTAAAAACAAGAAAGGGAAGTGATATCTACTATCTTGGTATAATTTAGGATAGTATGTCTATTTTCATAGAAAAACAGTCTGACTTATAAAAATATCTTTACCTACTCAGATTAACTTAGCCTCCAATAAGTTAATCTGAGTAGGTAAAAATATTTTTATAAGTTGCAAAGAGATACTCTTCTATGTATGTGTATTGTTAATATAGTATCAACCCTACTTCCAAATAGGAAGTTATTTAAAACTGTAGTTTAAATCTTTAACTTATTTTAATAAAAATTGTTCTTAAAGTTTTATTTCAATACTAGGAGCCCAGTGCACAAAAATTTGTGCACTGGGGGGGGGGAGGGGGGAGGAGACTCTCAGCCCGGCCTGTGCCCTCTCGCAGTCTGGGACCCCTCAGGGGATGTCCACCTGCTGGCATGCCTGGGTGAGGGGCTGATGGCTGTTTGTGGGCTGGCCAAGCCCCCAGTGTGGACCCTCACCCCATTGGGGGGGTGTGGCCAGCCTGAGTGATGGGCTGAGGGCCGTTTTCAGGCTGCCCACATCCCCTTCAGGGTTCAGGTCCCTACTGGGGTACCTGGGCAGCCTGGGTGATGGGCTGACGGTCATTTTCAGGCTGCCCACAGTCCCTTCAGGGTTCGGGTCCCTACTGGGGCACCTGGGCAGCCTGGGTGACGGGCTGAGGGCCGTTTTCAGGCTGCCCACAGTCCCTTCAGGGTTGGAGTCCCTACTGGGGTGCCTGGAAAGCCTGGGTGAGGAGCTGAGGGCTGTTTTCAGGCTTTCAGGTTGCCCACAGCTCCCATTGAGCCAGCAAGGCTGGCTGGAATCAGGTTGCTGGGGTTTATTTATCTTCTATAATTGAAACACTGTTGCTTTAAGCCCAGGCCTAGGCAGGTAACGAAGCCTCCTGTTTGCTTCAGCTCCGTGGCTTTTATAATTAAAACAATGTTGCCTTAGTAGAGACCCAGCCAGCCTAGGCAGACAGTTTCCTCCATCGCTGGTCCAACGGAAGCCTCCTGTTTGATCTAGTTCCGTGGTGGTTGGCCTCCATCTTGGCTGGGTTAATTTGCATGCAGCCGTTCTGATTGGCTGATGGGCATGGCTTAGGCATCCCAGAGAAACTATCAATTTCAATATTACTTTTTTATTAGAGTAGATAAGGATAATCTGTGGTAGTAAACTATACAAACATTTCAAAGCATTTAATTGATAAAATGAGAGTCACCCTTTGAGTCCTGATTTCTTCCATTTCTAAGATGTGGCACACCACTACTTCATTGGCTTTCAGTTGCCAGCCTTGGCGTATCTACAAATACTGGTAATAATTTTTAACAGTATTAATGAAAGGAATAATTTTAACACTGATCTCTTTTGTGTCATCATTCTGTATATTTTACCTCTCCTGCTTTTTCACTACTTTATTATCTATGCAACAATATTAATAGGCAAACCAATTGGAATTAGTTTGTAAGTAAAATGTTATAGAGCACTGTTTTAAATATTTCACCTTTTAGAATTATTGAAAATTTCTGTAGAAAATGTAAGCAAAACCAGCCACTTTAGGCATATTAGTCTTAGATGAATACTGTCTGAATTATACTACTAAATTTAAACACTAATCAAGAGCTGCAGACACAAGCCCCCTTGTAGAAGAGTGAAATGAGAATAAGTGCATTTTAGAGTCAAATAGTATTGGTTATTAGTTTCTTCCCCTTGCTAAACCACAAACTCAACTATTATTTGCCTTCGTTTGATGAAGAATTTTCCTCTTTCTAAAATGAAATTATATTTCTCATGGTTGTTTTAATTATTTAAGGAGAAAAAGAATAAAAATTGACTAGTACTATGCCTAACACAAAATCAGTATTCAGCAAATTAGCTTCCTTTCTTTTTTTTCTCTTCCTTCCTATATCTATGCCAAAGAAAGACAGGATATTTAATAGCAAGTTAATGAACACTTAAAATCATTTTGTGAATCAAAGGAAGTGTCACTTTTGAGGATAGGATATGACCTTAAAAAGATTGCCTAAGGGGTATTGCTTTAGACAATATAATATATCTTATGGCTGAGTAGTGGTATAGCCATACATATGTACATATTTTTTTGTAGACATTCTATTGTACATATGCAAGGGAACATTTATGTCCAATAGAAGGGCTCTATCAGGTTGAACCATATGAAAATTGCTATTTTTGTTCAACAAAATTGATAGAATATTGGTAGTTTCTTATGTTCAAACTAACAGACAAAATTCCCTGCTTATAATATGCATCACATAAAGATAGATATTAGGAGGTAATCTTCTATTAGGAATAAGGTCCTATCTTTTTACTGTATACACTCTCATAGGTTTAGCATTTATATAATTACAACTTTTATAAATCTCTTACAGAAACTGTATTAGATACTGTTGTCCTTAATTTACTAACAGTAAACAAATTAAGCAGTTATCTCAAAAAAATTAAAATACAAACATACTTAGTAAGTAAAGAACTAGAGTTTGAACCCAAGTCATTCTGATTTTGTGTTTTTGGGGCCTTTCTTTTTTTTCCCTTCCCCCAAGGAGCTAATATTCTATCAGATAAAAACCTACTTTTCTTATATATATTTACTCCTAAGATTGATTTGAGATGTTGAAATCTTCTCTTAGCTGGAGGAATTTTTTTCTATTATATTTAAAACAGTTTTTTAATCCATTATAGTTGCCTAATAGAAACTGAAATAAAATTTTTAGTTTATAAATATAGCAGATGTTTCCCCTCTTACTCACTTTAAGAATGATTTACTTTCTCCCATATAAAGGGCCAGGATGCACTTTTATCAAAGGGAAATCCTTAAGATAGCTGAAAAGAATAGTATGTGCTAATATACATTTTTTAGTTCTTCCTTAAGAAAGTAATGGGTACAAGAGCAGAGATAGTGATTGTTTAAAGAGGACATGGGTTTGCTCTTGGGCTTTAATCACTGCAGTATCAAATATGGGCAGTACAGTATAGTTATCTTTCTTTTGAAACATGACTTTTTTTTCTCTATTTTTTTTTTATTTAATTACATAAAGTATTACAAAGATTAGTACAAATATTTCTTTTTTCCTCTGCCCTTCCTTCAGCCTCCCCTACCCCCCAGTGGTCTGTGTCCTTTGGTTATGCTTAAATGCATGCATGACAGTCCTTCGGTTGATCTAACATCACTTTTTACAGTTGGTAAATATAGAGGAAGATCGCAGTGAAAAATATAAATAGATTAAGCCACAATTTTATAATTAATGCCAGCCTTTTAATTATAAATGCAGATCATCTCATATATAGATCAAAAACTTAATTCTTTCGTTGTAGTTCTTCTAAATGTCAGCAGTACTGCATTTGAGTTCCTCTATACAGTTTTCAAAGTTGTTTATATTCTGGCCTAATCATTTGTATCAATGCTATTTCCCATGATTATACTGAAGTTTTATTCAACCCAGTCCTCCTGTCTTTCCTCTACTTAGAGTGTTCCTCGTAGATAGCATGTCCTTCTGCCTATTTGTCTGCTGCTCCAAAGGCTACATTTCAGCATTCTGTTTAATTATACTTTTTAGACAGTCTTCTCTAATTTTCTAACCATTTTTCTCACACTGTTGTTAGAACAAGTTAATACTGAATTAAAAATATTGTGATCTTTAATTTTTTAATGTGTATTAATCCCATCTAATAGGATACATAGCCATCTACTTAAAAATTAACCCAAAGTTACTTTTGAATACTTCTTTTTTGTTAAAAAGCAGAAAACCATTTTCAACATCCCCCAGAAAAGTTGACTCCCACACACACACTGCAGTCTAGGTTCCTGCAACCCATTTGTGAATTGACAAATGATACCTTTCCAAATCAGAAAAAGGGAAAAATACTAGATTTAGGCATCTTAAAAAATAATAAACATAAATTTAAAAACAGTTTTTTCCTAATTTGACTGTTATTTATGCACTTGTATTGAGCCAGCATACTAGGCCTCCATGGCAACATTCTATGATGGTTGCCAAGAGGACAGGCCTTGGCTCATGTGTGTCAAGACAGGCGAGATGCAGCATCTTCTGACTGCTGTGTAAGGCATGGTGAGCAGCCTGTGCTGTCAGTTCAAGGCCTATTTGAATGACTGACCAGAAGTCCTTAATAAAATGCAAACTACCTGTTTTTAAAATACTATTCAAATAAAGTTTTACTACATAACTTCATTTTCTCCCTGTTTTGTTCTTGTAAATTAATATTGCCTACTTGATCATATAGAAATACGATCAAATGTATTTTCCTGCATTTTAAAAACTAATGCAGAATGCTGACCATAAAGAGTATGCCTTCTCCATAGAGAAAGGGATTTATTTGGAGGATTTTAATTTGGGCAGAAACATGAGTTGTTTAGCAAGGAATGGCATTGGTACCGAGGTGGGTCAATGAGGAGGCTGTAGAACACTTGTTTTTATACACGCGCACATTGGACTGGACACGCACAGCCTTGTATGTGCATGGAAGGCTGCCCTAGAAGCTAGTGGTAGCCCCAAAATGGCCTCGAGTAGGATTAAAAAGTAGGCTGTTCATGCACATTTTGTTTTTACTCTTTAAAAATTATACTTGACTTTAAAAATTATACTTGACTTTTCCCTTTGTACTTTTATTTTTTTATTAGTTCAGTGTTCCATTAAAAAGTAATATTTTCATGATTTACTAGTTCCAAAGGTGTAAAATGAAACTAATTTGCCCTAAATCAAAATTAAATGAGATAAAATAGTATATATTTAAGCCATTTTTCCTTTCGGTTGGTAATGAGAAGTTCCTTCAAAGTCAAAACTTACATCTGAATGCTATTTTAAATTTTAAGTCAACCTTTATAAAACCATCATGCTGGAACTTTCATTGGCTATGTTTTTCTTTTCCTAGAAACTTTCTAGTTTATTTTCTTCCTTCGATATTCTTCTTTTTATTACATTGCCTTTCTCATTTTATACGTAGTACAAATTGCCTATTCAAATTTAATCTATTAGCTTAGGGAAACGAATCCTGTTTTCTGTTGAGTGTATTGATTTAGAGTAATCAACTTTTTTCTCCATTTGCTTGCTTGCTGATTGGATCATGTAAGTCCCTCTGGGAAGTTTTAACAATTTGTGTTAATATTTTAGGTAATTAGTAATCTTCAACTCATATTACATAGTATTAATCAAGAATGCTAGTGCCCAGCCGGTGTGGCTCAGTGGTTGAGCATTGACCTGTGAACCAGGAGGTCACAGTCCCATTCCCAGTCAGGGCACATGCCGGGGTTTCGGGCTCTATCCCCAGTAGGGGATGTGCAGAAGGCAGCTGATCAGTGATTCTCTTTCTTCTTTGATGTTTCTCTCTCTCTCTCTCCCTCTCCCTTCCACTGTGAAATCAATAAAAATATGTATTTTTAAAAAGATCATATTCTTTATATAACCAATAAGCAATTAGTTTTGACTTCCTATTAGAACTTTTTATGACTGTTATATTCAGTGAATAACTAGCATTCTTTTTTTCTAATCATATTTTTATTGATTGCAGAGAGGGAGGGAGGGAGGGAGAGAGAGCGCGCACGAGAGAGAGAGAGAGAGAGAGAGAGAGAGAGAGAGAGAGAGAGAGAGAGAGAGAGAGAGAGGGAGAGAGAAAAACACCAGTGATGATATAGAATCATTGATGGGCTGTCTCCTGCATGCCCCCTACTTGGGATCAAGCCCGAAACGCCATCATGTGCCCTGACCAGAATTGAACTGTGACCTCCTGGTTCGTAGGTTGATGCTCAACTACTGAGCCACGCCAGCTGGGCAAAAATATAATTTAAAACATGTTAACTGGAAAATTTGGAACGTATAATCTTTATTTTATTTAGAGTGGTGAAATAGGACTTACCCTGTAAGGTAAATTAAATCATAATTATATCCCACCTTGTCCCCAAATTATTTAATTGACTAAGAAAATAAAAGGTAGGAAGGGTTCTATTACTTCTACAGATTTTTGATAAGATATACTTGAGAAGCAAATTGAAGTATTAGATATGATAAACTACATAATAGGAAATGTATAACCAATACTATGTCTGTAAACCCTCAAAATGTGTTTTTCTGCATTATTTTCTACACCAGCCTCCAACATCAAATAACTTTATCAATTTAGAATTCATTAAGGTTTCAAGGAAGTAAAGTGATGCAATTCCTCCATAATTCTTTAAGTGCTTTCCTACTGGATAATTAAGAGGTATGAAACTTTAATACCCATTTGCGGTTTTCTGATTTGCAGGTGTAACAAGTAATACTATTCAACCTACTCCACAAACTATTCCGGCCATTGATCCTGCACTTTTCAATACAGTTTCCCAGGGTAAGTCAGCTGAGTGTTTTATAAGTTATAATATACCTTTTATTTTGGGGTGTTGTTTTGTAATTTTACCTTAGGAGTGTCCAGGTAATTTGAAATGCATTTTTTTGAGTGCCATGTTCACTAGATTCTCCAGTGAATCAAGATTGTTTCATATTATCAAAAATACCTAAATCTCAAGGCATTTTCTTTCTTTTTTTCCTTTTTTTATAGTTCCTTTTTGTTATTACTGTATATATGTAGTGGCACAAACATGTAGCCAAAGATAACATGGAAGCTAAGATTAGTTAAGTTTAAGATTGCTGTATGTTGCCCTGGCCTGTTGGCTTGGTTGGCGCATCATCCTGTATACCAAAAGGTTGTGGGTTCGATTTCTGGTCAGGGCACATACATGGTTACAGGTTTGATCCAGGTCTGGGCAAGTATTCGAGGCAACCGATCAATGTTTCTCTCTCACTCCCTCTCTCTCTCTCTTTCTCTCCTTCTCCCTCTCCCTCTCCCTCCCTCTCCCTTCTCTCTCTAAAAGTCAATAAAAACAAATCCTCAAATAGATTAAACATTTTTTTAAAAAGATTTCCATGTGTTAGGATTATGTTATTTCTCATCTGTACTGAGTGATCAGATTATCTAGGATGAGAAAACTAATTGAAAATAAAAATCTCTGAGGATAATTATTTTGATTGGTTGTTTCATAGGCTCAGTGATTTGTTTGTTGATCTTTTTTAAATTTAATTAAAATTAAATTGTTTAAAGTATTAGAAATAGTAGTTCACATATGTCTCCTTTTTTCCCCATTGACCCTCTCCCGGCCTTCCCTACCCCCTGGCACATGCCTTCACTGTTTATTGATTTTAATCTTTGCTACTTATCCAACTTTTCTGTTATTTCCTCTCCCCCGAGTCCATGGTGGTGTTTTTGTTTTGTTTTATTATAATTTCTTTTTATTTATGTATTTATAATTTATCGTTATTGTGAAAGTATTATAGATATCCCTTTTTTTCCCCCACTGACTCCCTCCTCTGAGCTTCCACCCCTCCCCAGGCCTTCACCACATGGTCTGTCCATGGGTTATACATATATGCACCTTCCCTCTGCAATTTATCGTATTTCTTTTGGTCTTCCTCATCCAGTTATTGTCATATGTCTGATAGGATTTAGTCCTCTTTATTTAGAATGAAAACCTTGCTCTACTATTTTTAATTTTGTTACTGAGTTTGAATTTGTGTTTCCCCTGATACTATGTCTGCAGGTCTGTTTCCCACATGGTTTTTCGATTCTCCTACTGTGAATGGAAACTGGCCATTAAGCTACCTGCCTCTAAGTTGTGGAACTAGAAGAGCTTTATTTAGAAGGGTGATGGGAGAGGGTGACACATCTGCCATGCTAGTACCATGATGAATATAACATGGATTGATTACACTGTGTTTCTCTAATTCTGCATTCATTTAGTTTACTAGTATGACAGCAAAAAGATTTATTTATAGTTGGTTCAGAATTTAATGAAAGTTAGGGGACATGAGAGGTTGGAGCACAGTGCACTCTCTACTGAAGGTAGTGGTGTCTCCAAATCCCAAAGACTATGTTGGTGACTATACATTTAAATAGATGCAAAAATATTTTAAAGATTTATAAGCTATAATGTTAATGAAAACAGAGAATGACTTTTACGTGCTGTTGGTGGGACTGTAAGTTGGTAAAGCTTTTCTCATTAGCATTATGTCAGTATCAGAAAGGCAAATATAATTTTTGACCTAGTTATACTTTTAAGAATCTATTTTTAAAATATACTTAGACATGGGCATAAAATGTATTTGCAGAGATATTTATGTCGGTATCATTTACACTAATAGAAAATAATCTTAAGTGCTTATTAATGGAAGAGTAGTCAATTATGACCTATTCTATACTAACAAATACTATGCACATATTAAAAAAGGATGTGATTAGGATCACATCAGTTACATTCTTTTTTTTAATATGTGCATACCCAAGTGCCCATCAGCAGATGAGTGGATAAAAAAGCTGTGGCACATTTACACAATGGAATACTGCTCTGTCATAAAAAGGAAGAAATTTTTACCCTTTGTGACAGCATGGATGATCTTGGAGAACATTATACTGTGAAATAAGCCAGACAGAGAAAGACAAGTAACATATGATTTCACTAAATATGTGGAATTTCACGAAAAAACTGAACTACCAAGCAAAATAGTGATAGACTCGTAGAGAGCAGGCAGACAGCCCTAATGGGGAGGGGAGGATGGTGTGTGGAGGCATTGAGTAAAAAAAGAAAAAAGAAATAAAAAGAGAACACAAGGACATGGACAACAGTGTGGTTGATTGTGGGGAGGGGATGGGTGGAAGTGGAAGAGGGCATAGGGAGGATAAATGGTGATGGGAAAAGTAAATAAGAATGTGATAACTTTCATGTGAAAAGATCTAGACACAGAAAGTAAAAAATCAAGTCGCAGAACATCGTATAGTACGGCCCATTTAGGAAACAACAAAAAAACATTTAAAACAAAACTGTATCCTCCTATGTGTTTAAATGCATAGGAAAAACCTAGAGAATTCACAAAAATAAATAATGGTTTCATAGTCACCATATCTACCAGCACTATCACTTCTAGACTCCCTTCCTGTTACATTTTTCTCTTTAGTTTTAGTACTTACTGCCGTTTAATACAAACACAATATGTGTGCATTAGTATTACTATATTTTAAATGTTTCTGTAGTTAATTTTTGGCTATCTCTGGAGAGGGGAATGGAATTGGAAAGGGTATTTGAGGCACAGTATTTACTTTTTTACTTCGTGTGCCTCTATAAACATTAGAATATGAATAACAACTTATAAAATTTTTGAGAATAGAATATTTGAAATGCATTTTCATGTACCATTTGCATGTACCTGATGTAATAAAACTCTACCTCTAATCATTGCTACTGTTGTTGCCATTAATAAGTGGCATGTTTTGGCAGTGCCTGGATAGAAGGTAAGGCTACTGTACTATGCTTTACATTTACCTCCAAGATTACTGCAGGTCAGATGGCTCCCCTCCGGTTCTGCCTGTGCATCCATTGAGTCAGCGAATGTTAGAGTATGTTAGAATCAAATAAATTATCCAGGGTTCTTGACATGAATTTCTAGAACTACCTGGTTAAATAGGAAAGAATCTCTAAAGACTCATTTTGGAAATATTTACAATTAAGTTTTATTCCTTGGAAACTTGATAATTCAGCCTTGGAAATGGATACTTATGCCAACTGAGCATGCAGGGATTTCTCTTCATACCAAATAATGTTGCCTTTGATTCAGTGCTGACCGAGGCTCTCTTTCCACTCTAATAGAGAACTTGATGGATAGCTCTAGCTGTCTTCTGGGTCTGTTTTTGTCCTGCCCTGTGAAGGAGAATCAGGTCTGTGGTTCAGACAGTCTTGTCTGAACCCATCGGGAACTTAAAAGCACCTATTTCAGAAAAGAGATACTATGTTAAACAACCTCTCTAATCCTTTAAACACCTTTTAGGGCCACAATATTCTCTCTGTCTAGTGCTGATTATGGGTTCTGGCAAATTTTAATGATAGGAAAAAGACAACTTTTATTTTGGTACATTAAGCAGTACTTACTATTTTTCATATAAAATCAAATAAAATGAAATTGAACTGTTTTTCCTTCCTATGTCTTTTCTACTTCCTCTGTTTAGGTTTTAAATGCTAATTTGAAGAGTCATCACTAAGAGACAGATTTTATTTTTATTTAAAATTTTAATTAAAATGTTTTATTTAATGACTTACATATATTTTTTTTTAATATGGGAAAGCCTAAACTGTTACGAAATACCAGAAGTAATTATTTGAAATGGCTTAATAAGTTATTTATACTTCTGATTGTTGAAAATAAAATACATGTCTATCTAAGTCTGTAACTTATATTTTGTATCGAAATCATAAGTTGGTTATTATCTAGTTATTTTTTGAGTTACAAATTTGTCATACATATCTATTATATTTACATATATATAATTATATTTTTGTTAAAGTACTTTCATGTTTTATAAATATTGAAATATAATTATTTTATAAGAAAAGTCAGTATTTTGTGTTTTAAAATAGTTTTATCATTGGTTGATAAGTTTAGTTTATAAACCTAAAATAGTAACTGAATTCTTGCCACTATACACATTTTATCTGATTAATAAATAAGTGATCTGTCAGCAAAACAGTGCTAAAGTTAATGCTGTAAAAATAAGATTAGTCATGAGCATTAGGGCTTTCTTCCAGCAAATCCGGTAAAATCTGGACGGATGCCTTATATTTTTAAAGATTGCCCTGAGATAGGAGTGTAGGATATTAAAACAAAAAATGAGCAGAGTTATAGTAAACTTAATTTTTAAAGGTGTCTCATTTACCTAGAAAATATGTATATCTAAGTTACTAGAGTCTCCTAATATATGTTGAAAAACCATTAAAAAAATCTGGTAGGTATTTTCAAGCAAAAAATATAAACTGAGGCATGCCTGACTAAATTATCTAAGGAACTGCAGGATAATTATTATTTAGGTTTAATGGGTAACAAAATATGTTTGTTATAGTCTGCCCCTAGCCTTCTGATCACTTCTCCT
Organism: Murina feae; assembly: GCA_004026665.1. NCBI lineage: Eukaryota > Metazoa > Chordata > Mammalia > Chiroptera > Vespertilionidae > Murina > Murina feae. The sequence continues at coordinate 4,243 of PVJC01036255.1, read as the reverse complement.
AGAATCCTCATAAAATTTCTTATGAAAAAGGTATTTATTTCAAAAGACAAAATACAAAGTACTTAATTTTATCTTTACAAATATATATTCAGGTATATTCAAATCCTAGATTGAATGAAATGTTTTTAGTTTGGTTTGTTTACCCAAATTATTAGATTGGGCTCTATCCATATCAATCACACATGTAAGTGGAAAACTTGCTGAGAAAATACATTTTGGAGAAATAAATTGTAAGGGTGGTTTACATGCTAAATTGTGTAGTTTCATTATATAAAATTTACATTAAACCTTAGAGGTTTTTATATGGGTGGCACAAAAAGATAAATTTTTGTTTATGTTTAAAGGAAAGTTAAACAACTTAGGTAAAATTTTCACATGAAGTTTGTTATTCCTTTTTTTTAAAATTGAAGGTTAGGTTTCCAGTTCAAAGAAGGGTTGAATGGTTTAGTCTGTGTGTATTGTTCCATGAAGAGAGAGGCAGAGTGATTCTAGCATAAACACCAAATCTACTACCCTTGTTTCGCAGAGTATAATTTTTTATAATTAATTTTCCAAAATATAAAGAATTCTAGTTTATTACTTTTGAAAGGAAAATCTTGCTCAAGTACGTTGTTATGTATTGGTATATATGTGCTTTATATTAGTATAAAAAAATAATAGCATGAGAAAATATTAGAGGTTATGTTTTTCCATAACCTCTAATATTTTCTATAATCTTGAATTTGTCTTTTCCTAGACTGAACAGAACACTTTTTATGTTCTTACAAATATCTTAATTATTCTTCTCTTCTAGGGGATATCTGTCTAACACCCGAGGACTTTGCTAGAGCCCAGAAATACTGCAAATATGCCGGCAGTGCTTTGCAATACGAAGATGTCAGCACTGCTGTGCAAAATCTTCAGAAGGCCCTCAAGTTACTGACGACAGGCAGAGAATAAAGCTTTGGTACGACAGATCTGTGCATTTTTGGCTTAAAGAACTAACGCTCCATTAGTCTCTATGGTCAGCCTATCAGGAACACAGTTTCAAGGAAGACTTCAGTTCCACTGACTATAACAATGAAATCTGTGTCTGTACCTGATCCTATTGAAGCATTCGTCAGCAGCCTCAACCAGTTTTGATTGCCCATTTAGTGGATCCAGTAATGGTTGGGTATAGTGGGCTGATGTTAGCAAGACCCTAAAAATTCCCATTGAACTCTGCATCAAAATGAAAATACAGTTCTAAAAAAAATACTGGGAATAAGCTTTGTACCTTAATTTACATGATTTGAAGAGTATTTTAATTTATAATTTGAGCAAACAGAGCCTAGTACTTTCCTATAAAATTTTAATTTTAATAAAGATGACCAGAACATTCCAGATTAGAAATCATGCTTTTTGTTTTCCTCATAACTTACAAATCAAATATGAACATCCTAAACCATTAGATTAATCTGAAAGAGATTTATATTCATGTTAAAACTACATTAAAAGTTTAAATTTTCATGGAAAAGAAGTAAGATAAGGAAGTGGAATTACTTTTATACTTAAGAAGGATGTTGGTTTCCCAACTGCTTTTCCTTATCCATTGAAACTTAAGGTGAATTGGTACTTGCTTCATAGGCAGCGTGACTGCATGTATTAGAGAGTGAAAAACAGTTTTAGTAATGCCTGGAAACCTGGTGCTTTAAGTTCGGATTCTCCTCTGCTGCTATGGAATGGTTCTCTCGAGTGTATAGCTATGAATGATGCAGAAGTTTATAAGAAATTAGATTCTCAGTTGTTATGCTTATAAGTTTTATGGGGAATTTTAATGTTGTCACCTGCATTTGTGCTGTATAAAAAATAAATGCAAGGATTCTTTTCACTAGTTCAATTTACTGCAGAGCCAAATGTCTTTTAATTTGCATGCTAGAATTATCATTTTTAAGTCATTATTTTAGTTACAGGAATATGATATTTCTCTAGTAAGACGCAGTTTTCTTTAAAAGAGAGAGATAAATTTGATAAACTTATCTGTAACGTATCTGGTCCATTTATTCCACTAAGATTGAAATACTTTAACATATGGGTCAGCAAACTATGGTCCATGGCTTGGCCACCTGTTGTTCAAATAAAGTTTTATTGAATCAAAACCATACCCGTTCATTTGTGTTACCTGTGGTTGCTCTCCATGACTGCAGAATTGTATTTCCTACAAGTCTAAAATATTTACTATTTGGCTCCCTAAGATAAGTTTGCTGACTCCTGATCTCATAGTCTATCTGAAAGAAAATGAATTATTAACTCCTAATCATTTGTGTCTTTCAGTTTTTCTTTGCATCAGTGTAATACTATGGTATAGGTTTGATAGAATGAATATTCAGACAGAATAAACTGTTCTAAATTATTGAAAAAACAAACCCCAAATAACATGCCTGCTGATTAATGTTCATATCTCTCACAAATGAAGTCCTACAGCAGTTTGTAGGATTCAACATTTACATATAGAAATTCAGTGCTCTAATATAATTCTTTAGAACTTCATTGCAGTAGAAAAGTGGCGATAATGATTATTAGTGCTTAGAAGAGGTAAAAAAAAAAATTAATTCAAAACTTAACATTTCTGGACACAAGAAAAAAAACCAACCTGTCACCTCTTATTTCACACTCTATTTTGTTGTTCCCAGTTGGGAGAAGGAGGGAAGAAGACAATATGGGAACCCTGGGGTCTCCTGATAAGTGGGCCATGGTCTGACAGCCCTTATCTGCAAGATAGAAGCAACACCACCAGACACCTCAGAGTTTGTTAAAAGAGCTGAATGGGAGAGTATGCATCAAGGAGTCCGCACATAGTAGCAATCTACACATGTTCATTGTTAATATTAATATTACATTAATAATATAAATTGTTAATAATTTATTTCCTGAATTTCAGGAGATCCCAGTTGTCTCTGTGTCCTATTGCCTAAAAATGCTTTTTTGTATGGGGGATTAAATTATAAAGGTTTTTTAACTTTGTACTTCTTCCTATAAAATCTAAGATAAAATTAGAAATTTACTAATGTAACACTAGGATGGCAATTTTCAATTAGTCGTGTATTTATTGAACAGCTACCTTGTGCCTGATAATTGTCTTTTGCGTGAAGAAGTTGCTGAAAACAAGAGAAACAAAAAACTACCTCATAGACTTTATATTTGAATGAAAGGTAACAGACAAAAGTATATCATGTATTCAACCAGTGGTTTTCAAAGGATAATTGTTAGAAATGCAAATCTCAGTTCCTACCTGCCCCCATCCCACCCTATCAAGAAACTCTTCTCATAAGCTCATTTCTCAGATCCTTTTTGAGTTTTAAGAAACAGAAGAGATCAATGAACTGTGCATATATGCATAACCCATGGACTTGGACAATGGGTGGTGAGGGGTTGGGGAGGATGCCAGCATGCTGAAAGAGGTTAATGGGGGGAAAGGACCTAGGTAATACTTTCAACAATAAAAATTTTAAAAAAACACGCTTCAGGTAGTCTGGTAGTCCCTAAAAATGAGCACTACCCAAATCAGAAACGGAGTCTAAGAAGACAGATTCCCCTGAAACTAATTCTCAAAGTATGGGCCCTGGACCCCCAGCATCAGCATCACCTAGGAACTGTATTGGTGATACATGCTATGAAGAAAACTAGAATATAGGATAGGAAACGTTTAAGTGTATAGATGTACATATTTACATAGGATAGGCTCACTGAAGGACATTTTGTTTATTGTTGAAAGTATTGCAGATGTCCCCCTCTTTTTTTTTTATCTCACTAACTCCCTCTATCCGACCCCCATCCACTCCCCAAGTCTTCACCTCACTATTGTCTTTGTCCATGGATTATGCATATAGATTATATTTTGTTAATCTTTCCACCCCATCCTCACCCCAGCCTTTCCTCTGAGATTCGTGAAGGACATTTGAAGGAAAGGAAGACAAAGATGTTCTTGGCAGAGAGGTAGACAAGAGAAGGGGTCAGACAGTATAAGGGGAAAGACTTGTGAACTTGCTAGAAGGCCTATGACCATATGCTTTTACTCTCAGCAAGATGGGGAGCTACTAAGAGGTTTTGAACAGAAGAGTATCTGATGTGACAATGTTTAAGAGCGCCATACTGACTACTGTGGGAGCCCAGTTAAGAGCATTGCTATAATAACAGTTGAGATATTCTGATGGCTTAGGTCACGAGTAGCAGTGGAGATAATAAGATGTAATTGGATTCTGGATAATTTTTTTTTTTTTTTTTT
>PVJC01036254.1:0-17797 GCA_004026665.1 Murina feae | reverse complement strand
TATAATTGAAACTAAGAAACTTTAGTTTAATTGAAAAAGCTTGTTATATTTGCAATTTTATTATAACTAGTATAAAGTATTTAGAATTATGTCCATCATCTTGTTCTCTAATAGAGGCAGTATAAAAATATGAACTATTTAGTTTTTTTGAATCCATCTACAACACTTTTTTTGAATCCATCTACAACACTACAACCATCTACAGTGGTGTGTAATCTTGGTCAAGTAAATGAAATTCTGTCCACAGCAGTACCATTTGTAAAATGAGAAAAGTAACAACATCCACATCATACAGATACTGTGAGATTTAAATAAATTATTATATGTAAAGCCATCTACAACAAAAGATAGAGAACATTCCCATAAGCACAAGGATTCCTCATGTTGCCCAACTATAGCCATACCTACTTCCTCCCTTTCTCCCATCCCTTTAATCTCTGAAAACCATTAATCTATTTTCTATTTCTATATTTGTCATGTCAATAACATTATATAATGGTCATAAAACATTATGTAATCTTTTGGAATTGGCTTTTTCCACTCAGCATAATTCTCTAAAGGTTAATCCTGGTTGTGGTATGGTATGGGTAGTTTTACTTGTTGAAGTACATCTAGGTTGTATTGTTTTGGCGATTAGAATTGAAGTTGCTATAAATATTGCATACAGGTTTTGGTGTGAACATAAATTTTCAGCTCTCTGGGAGAAATGCCCAGGAATGCAATTGCTGGGTCATATGGTAGTTGGGTGTTCAGCTTTTTAAGAAGCTGTCATTCCCCCTCACAACGTATACTTGATCTGGTTTCTACACATCTTGGTCAACATTTGGTGTTGTCTCAATTTTCTTTTTCTTTTCGTTGTCATTAATATTAATAACTGGGTATTGATGTTTCATTGCATTTTTAATGTGCATTTCTCTAATGGGTAATTATGTTGAATATATTTTTATGTGCTTATCTGTGTCCTCTTATCTGTACAATAATGTGCCGCATAATGACATTTTGTTCAACCATGGACCCAATATACGACAGTGGTCTCATAAAATTATAACGCAGCTGAAAAATTCCTTTCACCTAGTGATATCATAGCCACCCTAATGGCTATCAGAGTGCATTACTCCAGGGTTTGTAACGGTGCTGGTGTAAACAAACCTGCTGACCTGTCTATTGTATCTAGGTTGTGTCAATGTACTATATGATGTTTGCAAATGACAAAATCAATTAATACATTTCTCAGAAAGTATCCCTTCACTAAATAAGGCATTTTTTGTAGATGAAATATCTATTTTCTCTTTGGAAAAAAAAATCTCCATGTCTTTTGCCCATTTTATAATTTAAAAAATTTGAGTGTTAAGTTTTGAGAGATTTTATATATTATAAATACTAGTTGTTAGATATGTGCTTTGCAATATTTTTTCCTCACTTTGCAGCTTGTTTTTCTCTATACTACCAAAATAATTTTCCCCAGAACAAAATTTTTAATTTTGATCAATTTCAAATTATCATTTTTTTCCTGATATGGGTTGTGCTATTTGGTGTAAGGTCTAAGAGCCAAAAATATTTGGCTAGCACTAGATTCCAAAGACTTTCCTTAAAGTTTTCTCTTGAGGTAAATTTTAATAGAATATGAGACCTAAGTTGTGGCTCATTTTTTTTACCTATGGATGTCCAACTGCTCCACAATATTTGTTAAAATTACTATCTTTCCTCATTGTATTGCTTTAGCAACTTTGCCTTTAATAAATTGGATATATCTGTGCAAGTATATTTCTGGTTCTTTATTCTGTTCTAATGATTATGTGTCTATTCCCATGCTAATATCCATATAGTCTTAACTACTGTAGCTATAAATAGGTATAGAGATAAGATAGACTGATTACTTGAACTTTATTCTTTTTTTTGAAAATTGTTTTTGGCTCTTCTTGTTCCTTTGCTTTTCCATATAAAGTATACAATAATCTTTTCTATGTTTACAAAAAAAACTTTCTGGAATTTTAATAGCATTTATAAGTAGATCTCTAATTAATTTAGGTGGAATAGACATCTTTACTATGATAACTCTTCCATGAACACAATATGACTATTTAGCTCTTATTTGATTTATCAGTTATGCAACCTTCAGCATCAAAGCACTGCATATTTTGTTAAACTTACATCTAAGTCTTCCTTCCTCTCTTCCTTCCGCCCTCCCTTTTGGTTCCATGTGTTCATGGTTAATATATAATTGCAATTTATTTTTGCATGGTAACTTTTTAACCTGTGACCTTCTTAATTAACTTACTAATTTTAAGTAATTTTTTGTAGAGTCCTTGGGATTTTCCAGTTAAGTTAGCATGTCTCCTGCAAATAGGAAGAGTTTTATTTATTCTTTTTGGTCTTTGTGGTATTATTTCCTTTTCTTGCCTTGTTGCTCTGGATAGAATTTCCAGAGGTATGTTGAATTACAGTGTTAAAAGTTTTTCAGTCTGCAAGTAGCCCTGGATATTATGCTAAGTAGTTAGATTATCATACTGCTCAATGAACAGTTGTAGGTTTGATTCCTGGTCAAGGACATTTACTTGGGTTGCAGATTTAATCCTCAGCCTTGTATTTTTTGCACATGATGTTTCTCTCTCTCTCTCTCTCTCTCCCTCAACCCCCCCTTTCCCCTCGTCTAAAATCAGTGGGAAAAAATGTCCTCAGGTAAGGATTAACAAAAATACTATCTAATAAAAGAGTAATATGCAAATTAGGCATCAGTCCATCACAAAGATGGCCACCCCCATAGCCACAAGTTGGCGGTGCTCAGTCCAGCTCAGCCCCACCACTGAAGTGGTCAGGCCTGTTAGCCAAGCTGGTGGTGGGGAAGGCAGGGGGCCCGAGGGGCAGAACAGGTGATCAGAGAGGACTGGGGGTCCCCTGACCAGGCCAAAGGCCTTTGCCAGAGGCCTCAGGGAGGAGCCAGTGATCAGAGGGGGGAAGGGGGTAGGGGTAGAGCCGATGATTGGAGGGGTATAAGGATGCCCTATCCAAATATAAGGCCTAGGCCAGAGGCCTGAGGCCTGGGCAGGGGCAAGGCTGGAGATTGCAGGGTTCTGGGCTCCACAGAGCCAATGGTCTGAGAGCCAGGGGCAGAGCCCACAATTGCAGAGGTCTGGGGGTCTCCTACCCAGGCCTATAGCCTTGGCCAGAGGCTGCCAGTGGGGCAAGGGCAAAGCCGGCAATGGCAGGGGGCAGGATCAGAGCTGGTGATTGCAGAGGCCTGGGCTTTGTGAAGCCGGCATTTGGAGGGACTTGGGGGTCTTCTGCCCAGGCAAATGAATAATATGCAAATTAACCCTCACTCCATCACAAAGATAGCGGCAGCCAGGGAGCTGTAGCAAGGGAGGAGGCTTGTGTTAGGGTCAATTTGCATTTAACCTTTTATTATATAGGATAGAGGCCTGATGCATGGGTGGGGACTGGCTGATTTGTCCTGAAGGGTGTCCTGCTGGGGTGCCTGGCCAGCCTGGGTGAGGGACTGATGGCTATTTGTAGGCTGGTCAACTCCCCCAGGGGTGACCCTCACCCCATGGAATGTGGCCAGCCTGGGTGAAGGGCTGAGGGCAGTTATCAGGCTGGCCATGGCAGTGGGCTGGAAGCAAGTATCTTGGATTTATATAACTTCTATAATTGAAACTTTGTTGCCTTGGTCCAGCTCAGAGCCCGCAGGGCAGGTGGGAACCTTGGTTTCATCCATTGCCGGGGCAACACAAGCTTCCTCCCTTGCTACAGCTCCCTGGCTGCCGCTATCTTTGTGATGGAGTGAGGGTTAATTTGCATATTATTCATTTGCCTGGGCAGAAGACCCCCAAGTCCCTCCAAATGCCGGCTTCACAAAGCCCAGGCCTCTGCAATCATCAGCTCTGATCCTGCCCCCTGCCATTGCCGGCTTTGCCCTTGCCCCACTGGCAGCCTCTGGCCAAGGCTACAGGTCTGGGTAGGAGACCCCCAGACCTCTGCAATTGTGGGCTCTGCCCCTGCCCCTCAGATCATTGGCTCTGTGGAGCCCAGAACCCTGCAATCTCCAGCCTTGCCTCTGCCCAGGCCTCAGGCCTCTGGCCTAGGCCTTATGTCTGGATAGGGCACCCTCATACCCCTCCGATCACCGTCTCTACCCCTGCCCCCTCTGATCACTGGCTCCTCCCTTCCCCATGCCTGAGGCCTCTGGCAAAGGCCTTTGACCTGGTCAGGGAACCCCCAGTCCCCTCTGATCACCTGTTCTGCCCCTCGGGCCCCCTGCCTTCCCCACAACCTGCCTGGTTAACAGGCCTGACCACTTCAGTGGTGGGGCTGAGCTGGACTGGGCATTGCCAACTTGAAGCCAAGGTTCCCACCTGCCCTGCGGGCTCTGGCAACAAAGTTTCAATTATAGAGGGTAAATAAATCCAAGATACTTGCTTCCAGCCCACTGCCATGGCCAGCCTGATAACTGCCCTCAGCGCTTCACCCAGGCTGGCCACATTCCCATGGGGTGAGGGTCACCCCTGGGGGAGTTGACCAGCCTACAAATAGCCATCAGTCCCTCACCCAGGCTGGCCAGGCACCCCAGCAGGACATCCTTCAGGGCAAATCAGCCAGTCCCCACCCATGCATCAGGCCTCTATCCTATATAATAAAAGGTTAGTATGCAAATTGACCCTAACAGCAGAACAACTGGGAATGACTGGTCACTATGACACACACTGACCACCAGGAGGAAGACGCTCAATGAAGGAACTGCCCCCTGGTGGTCAGTGCACTCCCACAGGGGGAGCTCTGCTCAGCCATAAGCCAGGCTGACGGCTGCCAGCACAGTGGTGGTGGCGGGAGCCTCTCCCATCTCCTCAACAGTGGTAAGGATGTCCTATTGCAGCTTAGGTCTGCTCCCCTCTGGCAAGTAGAGATCTCCTGAGGGCTCCTGGACTGCCAGAGTTATGTCTAACTGCCAGCTTAGGCCCAATCCCCTAGGGAGCAGGCCTAAGCCAGCAAGTGGACATCCCCCAAGGGGTCCCAGACTGCAAGAGGGCATAGGCCAGGCTGAGGGAACTCCCCTCTGAGTGCACAAATTTTTGTGCACCGGGCCTCTAGTAAATAAATAAAAGTGAATGAATTCATTCTTTCTCTAAAAAATATAATGCTACCTATAGTTTTTCACATAAATTTTTTATCAAATATGAAAGTGCCCTTTTATTTCTATTTTGTCTTTTTTTAATTTTTTAAAATGGGTGTTCAATTTTTCAAATATTTTTTTCAACTGATGTGATTGTGTATTTTTCTTCTTTAGTGTGCTAATATAGATAATATTGATTACTTTTTAAATATTATGTCAGTTTTGTTCATATCACTGGAATAATCCTCCCTTGGTCATGATGTATAATTCCTTTTATATATTACTGAGTTCTATTTGGTATTTTCTCAAAGATTTTTGTGTCTATATTCATGAGAAGCAATCCATTTGTTCTTGATTCTGCTTTTGGTATAGAATGAATTGAGAAGAGATATATTTTCTTCAAGAGTTTATGTAGAATTTGTGTTAGTGTTTTCAACCTGTGGTGGAATTAACCACTGAAAACATCTGGTCCAATATATATTTTTCTCTTTTCTGTTTTTTGTGGTTTAAAATTACAAATTCAATGAACTTATTTGTTATAGGGCTAATCAATTTGTATATTTCAATTGAATGTGTTGTGGTACTTTGCTAAATTTGTATTGTCGGGTTGTTCATAAAAATCCCTTATTATTTGTGTGATGTCTGTAGTGATATTCATTGTTTTATTAATGCAATTGGTAATTTGTGTCTTCTTTCTATTTTTTGTTATCAATATTGATAGAAGTTTGCCAATTTTATTGATCTTTTCAAAAGAATGAACTATTATTTTGGTAATTTTTATATTGTCTATATCTTTTCAATCTCATTAATCTCTGCTTTTATTTTAATTATTTGTTTCCTTAAAGTTGGTGTGATTTATTTTGAACTTCCTTTTCTAAGTTTTGTAATGGGAATTGGGATAACTGATTTGAGACTTTCCCTCTTATCTAATGTATGCATTTAGTTCTATAAATACCATTCTCTGTACAGATTTAGCAGTGTCATACAAACTTTGGTGTGGTATATTTCTTGTCCTTTAATTCAATGTATTTTTAAAATTTCCCTTAAGACTTTTTCTTTGGCCCAGAGATTATTTTTAAATGAGCTGTTTAATCTGCAATTGTTTTCTTTTTTTTAAAAAAAACTAAGTATATGTGGACTTTCTCTGTTTTTCTTGAGGTAATATTATGTATTTTCTGCTCTTTTTCCAAAAAGTAGATCTTTTTAGCAATCAACTTTATTTTGTCTTATGGAATTTTTTTATTTTTAAAATTTTTCACCATTATTCTCACATGTGATAATATTTGTATTTTATTTTCCCACATATTTATGTTTAAAAATATAGGGTTTTTTCCCTCAATTTTTCTTATTTTTCATAAATATATTTAGAATTCCATATATCCATCTGACTAGCTCTTTGACTAAATTCTGCATGTTTATAACAAACTAGAGGCTCGATGCACAAAATTTGTGCAAGGGCCTTGGCCCCTGCCACCATTGCAGCTTCCTCTGCCTTGGCCCCCACCCACTGCAGCTTTGTTCAGATGGAAGGAAGTCCAGAAGGACATGTGATCTAATTAACATATTATGCTTTTATTATTATAGATATTTATTTTATTATAATTTACTTCTAAATACCATTTTATCTGTAACCAAAGAGCTATGTGGAATTTTTTTAAATTTCAGTTTACAAAAATTATTTCTGTCTTTTTGAGGCTTGCTTTTAATTTAGTTGTATTAGATTGATGAACGTCACTTTTGTGAAGGAGCATATTTTTTGTGAGAATTATTTATACATTAGTTGTTTTTGTTTTTTTGTTATTGTTGCTAATCCTCACATGAGGATATTTTCACATTGATTTTTAGAGATAATGGAAGGGAGGGGGAGAGACAGAAAAAGATAGAAACATCGATGTGAGAGAAACACATTTCTTAGTTGCTTCCTGCACATTGAGGCAGAGGATTGAGCCTGCAACCAAGATGGGTGCCTTTGACCTGATTCCAATCTAGGACCCTTCAGTTTGCAGGCTGACACTCCTTACTGAGCCAAACTGGCTAGGGCTATTTACAAATTCTTGATACTTGTCCTCTGTCAGTTCCCTTTGGTAGAAGCTTCTTAAATGATGATAAATATCAATCTTTTTCTGTGTGTTTACACAGCAAATGTTAAGCTACAATGTAGGAGAAAATATTAGCACATTTTATAACTTATGACATTAGCATAGTTAAGGTAATTGCTTGTTGCGATGTCCCACCAGCAAGGTCACAGCTGCAAATGGTTATGTTTGAATGACTTGGAGTAACTCCAGATGTTCTAGAAGCATAAATCTCTTCCTCGGCGCCAAGTCCGGTAAGAGTACCTCTGTACCTAGTCTCATGTGGATGTCTAACAGATCATCTCACAGAGGCCAGGAACACTTGACCATGTGCCCTGGTACACGGGGTATAGTATATTGTAAGTTACACACACAATAAACCCAGGAAATAACTAGGTTAGTATTATCCAGCATGGGGATATTCCTGAAGTCTCCAGGTATTTCCAGGATCCTTGCAAACAAGACCTTTGACCAGATAATGTGTTACCCAAAGATAATACCACAAATAAAGTGCAGGATTATAGAGGGAAGATGATCATAGAAGGCTTTTTGCATTATATTATTATAATTTTTAGAGAAAAGCATTAATTTATTATTGTTGTAATTTTAAATGCATGATATAAATGTAAGTTAATATTTCTACTATTTAGTAACTTTCTTGAAATTTAATACTTTTTATTTAATAATATCATTTTACCATACTCAAAATGTATTTTTATAAAATTCTCTGTATCTTTTTAACACTGATAAATATAATGAAGTAATTAAGAGTTGAATTCTAAAAATAGGCCATCTCCATTTGACTTCTATGTGTAATAACTGTAATTTAGACAAAAAAATTTATCTGTAAAATGGCCATAATATTAGTATCTATAAAATTAGGTAATTTTGTGTATTAAGAATGATTTTATACATTATGTCCTTAGTAAATACCCTAATATAAAGAAAGCACTCAATACAGGTTAGGGATTATTAGATAATAGATATAAGGAAAACAAACAGGCAATATTTTAAAAAAATAAAATGTAATTATTCATGTCCAACAATGGCAAATTTATTTTTATGTCTAGTCCTGCTTGGTTCCTTGGAAAATTTTTTATTAATATGTCACAATTATGCTTTTGTTTTAAATTGTTAATAGTTGTAGAGATTATAAGTGGCCAAAATGTCACTTCATTTGGTAGCTTAAGAAAAACTGATCGTCTCTTAGCAACCAGGGCTGATGATAACTCTAAGAAGCAGCATTTTATCTGTTTTGTTCTCAAATCTCCTTTCTCATTACGGAAAGAATATAGATGTAATTAAGGCCTTTTGCCTGAGATTTGAATGATATAAGAAAACAGAATGACTGCAAATTGTCCTTGGATAGGGCAACTTGTTCTTGGTGATCTTAGTGAGTACATGTGCAGAGGCATGATGATCTGATCCCCTCCCCCCAATCACTTTGCATATTGAGCTAAAAATGTGCAGAAGTTGTTTCTGTGCTTGATTCTTTAAGTACTAAAAAAGGAAAAATAACCCTAAAGTTTTCTTGCAGGAGGCTTAGTTGTTGTATTATTTTGTTTTTAATATATTTTATTGATTTTTTACAGAGAGGAGGGGAGAGGGATAGAGAGTTAGAAACATCCATCAGCTGCCTCCTGCACACTCCCTACTGGGATGTGCTCACAACCAAGGTACATGTCCTTGACCGGAATCAAACCTGGGACCCTTCAGTCCGCAGGCCAACACTCTATCCACTGAGCTAAACCGGTTAGGGCAAGGCTTAGTTTGATATATAAAGCAAACTTTCTTCTTGGAATATTTAATTAAGAAAAATAAGATTGGGGGAATCGGAATATAAATTCACTTTTCAGAGAGTACAAAAATCGCATGCTAAATAAATCAATGAAATTGAAGTGCTCTTTATTCATTCAGTGTGAAAACTCATTATGAGAAAGGAAAACTAATATTCCAAAAACAATATTGGCTCAGTTCTGCAATAAAAAGGCTCATGTTCAACCATCTCATTCTCTATAGTGTTTTTAAATAGTTGATGAGGAAATGAAAACTAGGATTCTTTTTGTTCTTTTCAGTTGAAAATTCCAAGAAGGCACTCATCAAGTGAAGCTCTATTTATTTTATTTCCAGTGTTCATTAAACTGTGTGAGGAGCCTGAGAGCACAGTGGAATCTAGAGGAAGCAGCAACTGCAGTGGGCTTTTGAGCATGCGCCAGCCAAGCACTCTGCCTTTTCTAAGTGCAACTACTCTTTGAATTAAATTTTTTTCCACAATAATTTAACAGCATGAACGTTTAGAAAAAAAATGTTCCCTAAAATAACTGTTATTTTGTACATCTACAGAAATTGTGAGTCACGGTAAGGAGGCAAGGTTTTACTGAGATTTAAGGTTTGAAGTATCTATTACATTTCAGAAGAATCATAGAGGAAATGATTAAACTTTTTTGGCTAATTTTCCCCAAGGTAATGCAAATCTTGAGCCTGTGGAATTCCCAAATTTCTAGAAAAATTTTTGACAACAATATCCTCAAAGTTGGACAAAATATCAGTGGGATTCTCATTGTTTTTGTTTGTGTTTTGCCTTTGTTGTTTTTTTGCTCCTAGCTTCAGTCTATAATGAGAAATTCAGCTGAATGTTCTACTTGTATCCTTTTTTTCTTTAAATATGCATTAAGAGTATAGTTCATTTCCATGCTTTCTATTGCCATAGAAAATATTAGCACTTAGATATTATATTAGCTATCTCAGGTTAGATATTCTTTATGGCTATCTTTTTCATTTCTGCAACTTTAAAAAATCACATCGAATATAATACCAAATATTTTATGAAGTTTATGAAACTGTGACAAGGACGATTAGAAAGGTTGCAGATATTTTTAACATCATTAAATTTGGGGAATTTGATGACAGGAAGTCCCTGAAGTATCCAAATACTCTTCCTGCATCATTTGTCACTTTGATTTTCAACAAACAAGTTAGACACAATTAATTTAACTAGGAAAGCATGTACAACATGAAATATATTTTTAACAAATAAATATGTCTGTGGATAGACAGATGATATAGATAGATAGATAGATAGATAGATAGATAGATAGATAGATAGATAGATAGATGATAGATAGATAGATAGATAATAGATGGATGATACATAGGCTAGTGATAGTATGATTTAATATTTTAATGTATTTTCACCTTCAAATGTTTTTCTGGATTTCTCCATTCCTTTCAATGGAACTACCAGTCTTTCGCTAGTCCAGGCTCCCCCAAATTTAAATAATTGTCAACTTTTCATTTTGTCTACTCCTTCATCCAGTGGCTTACATTACTAATTTCCTTGCTATCAGCATTCTCAAATTTTATGGTCCTCAGAGATCTTTGGAGAACTTATTAAAACATTAGTTGATAGATCCCATGCCCACAGTTTCTGACCAGTAGATCTGGCGTAGAGCCAGAAGATTTGTACTTTCAGCAAATTCTCAGGTGATGATGAGGATGCTGGTAATACTTTAAGAGCCATTGTTTTTAAAAAGATGATCACTATTATAGTTTTGCCCTTATCAGCTTGCAATAATTACCTACTTTTTCTCCCTGCCTCCCATCATCACTTCCAACTCAAGTAACTTTTTCTGCTAATTTTAGCTGCATGGAATATTTTCAACTATTGTTTTATAATACTATACACAATATACCCACCATCCTTCAGGAATCTTCAGTGATTTTTTAATTTTCATTTACTCAGAAAATATTCCCTAAATGCTTAGTATCTACTATCTACTACTACTTCATATAGTAAAAATAAAATAGTGAACAAAAGAGACACAATTTTGTTTTATTAAACTTACATTTTAAGAGATAAAAAGATATTAAAGAAGAGATAGAAATAATATTAAATAAATTCAATATTATAGGATGTTAGTAATGGGGTTCATAGAGGATGAGGGAAATGTTGGAATGGGGTTGAACCCTTAGGTAGAATGGCCAGAGAAGATGACACTGAGAAAGTGACATAAGTAAAAAAATCTACTCTAATAAAAAAGCAATATGCAAATTGACCCCCCTCAGAGACACCTAAGCCATGCCCATCAGCCAATCAGAGCGGCTGTATGCAAATTAATCCAGCCAAGATGGCGGCCGGCAGGCATGGAGCTAGAGCAAACAGGAGGCTAGTGATGGAGGAAACTGCCTGCCTAGGCCAGCTGGGCCTCTGCTCAAGGCAACAAAGTTTCAATTATAGAAGCCATGGAGCTGAAGCAAACAGGAGGCTTCGTTTCACCAGCAATGGAGGAAATTGCCTGCCTAGGCCGGCTGTGGCCTCTGCTCAAGGCAACAACATTTCAATTATAGAAGATAAATAAACCCCAGAAACCTGATTCCAGCCAGCCTCACTGGGACATTGGGTCAATGGGAGCAGTGGGCAGCCTGAAAACATCCCTCAGCCTCTCACCCAGGCTGGCCACACCCCCATGGGGTGAGGGTCCCGACTGGGGGGCTTGGCCAGCCTGCAAACAGCTATCAGCCCCTCACCCAGGCTGGCTAGGCATGCCAGCAGGTGGACATCCCCTGAGGGGTCCCAGACTGTGAGAGGGCACAGGCCGGGCTGAGGGACCTCCCTGAGTGCACAAATTTTTGTGCACTGGGCCCCTAGTAAAAGATAAAATTAGTGATACTGAAGTCTAAGAAAGTGAAAAGGTCCTGAGGTAGAAGCTTGCTTAATATTCTTGAGACATCAAGGAGACTGGTGTAGGTGGTTAATGTACAGAAAACAGAGGAAACATAAAAATAAATAACTCTTTAGCCCAGCTTTTAAAGTTTTCCACATTTTCCCCCCTGGATTGACTCTGTTAACACAATGCTCATGTCCAAAGTCTCCATGAGCATGTCTATAGTCAAGATTTTAATCTTATCCTTCTCCTTGCTTATTATATACAACTAGAGGCCCAGTGCACAAGATTCAAGTACGGGGGATAGTGGGGAGGGGGCTCCCTCAGCCAGGCCTGCACTTTCTTGCAGTCTGGGACCCTTGGGGGATGTCTGACTGCCAGCTTAGGTCCCCAGCAGTCAGACATCTCTCTCACAGTTTGGGGCTCTCACAGTCTAGGATCCCTGGTTCTTTACTACTGCCTATAGCAGAGGCATGAGAGGCTCCCACCACTGCCACTATTCTCACCAGCTGTGAGCCTGGCCTATGCTGAGTGATGCTTTCACTGTGGGAGCAAACTTACCACCAGGGCTAAGCTTCTGCATTGAGCGTCTACCCTTTGGTGGTCAGTATACGTCATAGCGACCTGTTCTACTGTTTGGTCAATTTGCATATTAGAGTTTTATTATATGCTAGAGGCCCAGTGCACAAAAATCTATGCACTCGGGTGGGGGGTCTCTCAGCCCAGCCTGTGCCCTCTCACAGTCTGGCAACCCTCGGGGGATGTTCACCAGCTGGCTTAGGCCTGCTCGCCAGGCAATTGGGCCTAAGCTATCACTCTGACATCACTCTGGAAGCCTGGGAGCCCTCGGGGAATGTCCATTTGACAGCAGGGAGCAGACCTAAGCTGCAGTTGGACATCCTTAGTGCTGCTGAGGAGGCAGGAGAGGCTCCCACCACCACTGCTGTGCTGGCAGCCATCAGCCTGGCTTGTGACTGAGCAGAGCTCCCACTGTAGGAGTGCACTGACCACCAGGAGCAGCTCCTGTACTGAGCACCTGCACCCTGGTGGTCAGTGTGCATCACAGTGACCAGTCATTCCCAGTTGTTCTGCTATTATGGTCAATTTGCATATTATGCCTTTATTATATAGGATAGAGGCCTGGTGCATAGGTGGGGGCTGGCTGGTTTGCCCTAAAGGTGTCCCAGATCAGGGTGGAGTTCCTGCTGGGGTTCCTGGCCAGCCTGGGTGAAGGGCTGAGGGCCATGTTCAGACTGGCCTCACCCTCTTCAGGGTAGGGGTTCCTGCTGGGGTGCCTGGCTAGCCTAGGTGAGGGGCTGAGGGCCCTTTTCAAGCTTGCCAAGCCCCCCAGCAGGGTCCCTCACCTTATGAGGGTGGGGCCATCCTGGGTGAGGAGCTGATGGCTGTTTGCAGGCTGGCCACTGCCCCCAGTCACCCAAGCTCCCAGCAAGGCTGGCTGGAAGCAGGTATCTGGGGTTTATTTATCTCCTATAATTGAAACTTTGTTGCCTTGAGTAGAGGCCATAGTCGGCTTAGGCAGGCAGCTTCCTCCATCACTCGGGCAACTAAGCCTCTTGTTTGCTCTAGCTCTGTGGCTGCCTGCTGCCATTTTTAAAAATATATATTTTATTGATTTTTTATAGAGAGGAAGGGAGAAGGATAGAGAGTTAGAAACATTGATGAGAGAGAAACATTGATCAGCTGCCTCCTGCACACCTCCCACTGGGGATGTGCCTGCAACCAAGGCACATGCTCTTAACTGGAATCGAACCTGGGATCCCTCAGTCTGCAGGCCAACGCTCTATCCACTGAGCCAAACCGGTCAGGGCTGCCTGCTGCCATTTTGGTTGGCTTAATTTACATATAATCGCTTTGATTGGCTGGGAGGCATGGCTTGGGATGTAGGGCAGTGACACAATTAGCATATTACTCTTTTATTAGATTAGAAAATGCCCTTTAACTGGGTGCACAATCTGTCCATTGCAATGAAATACTATTGCTGATGAAACCTATATCATTTTCCCAATCTGCAGTGAATTATGTTTTCTCTTTCACATGCCCACACACAGTCGTGTACATATCTTCATATGAGCATAATGTATTTATATTTTTCTATCTCCAGATCTAAAATTATAAGCTGAAAAGTGGAGAACGATCTTAAAAGCTTTCTGTATCCTATGGCAACCAGAAAGCCTTGCAATAATCAGTCAATTTTTAAATGGATTTACTCATATTTGTCTGTAGGATTGAGAGCTCCGTAAAGTGATTTAGTCTTTCATTTGACAAATATGTATTGAATACTTACTAAATATTGCACTAAGGATAGCCAGAGGGAAAGTCTATTCCCCAGTGACAAAGAGATGACAAATTAGGAAATGTGCAAGTACAATGCAGCACAGTGGGTGCCCAAAGATATGTGCAGGGCTGTGTATGTGGCATTCTGGGTCTGTTGAGAAGCAGATGCTAAGATAGGATTAAACATGTGAAGAATTTCTTGGGGGAAGTGTTTCAGAGGGACCACTGGGAGGAAGTGGAGAAGTTTGAGTAGCAGTCCGATCATGATTCAGATCTGACTCTGCGTGAAGGAGAAAGGGAGAGAAGAGGAGTGAGAGTTTCCTGGACTGCTGTGGAGTCTAAGAAAAGTCCAGCAACGCAGCAGAGTCAATGAGGCAAAGCCAGAATCTGAAGAGTTCTATAACTCCCCTTGTAGGTCTGCCTTCGCCTCCCCACACTCATTGTTGACTGGACATGGTCTGTGAGAGGTGTGGCCATAGCAGAAATGCAGCCATAAATTATAGAGCACAGCAGCTGGGTTCTTGATCAAAGATGCTCCCTGTAGTGGAAGATCTGCCAGACACGGTCTCAGGGGCTGCCACCCTGTGGAAACTTGCTGGATCCAGAGTTTAATAAATCACAGGAAGACATTCCAGATACCCTAAATATCCAGCAGAGTCATGAGTCTGTAGTAAGAGTTAATTCCATGAGAAGAGAGGGAGGAGATAAACTGGGAAGGCACTGAAGCATGGGAGCACAGTAGTTTCAGGAAAACACATAGAGTAGGTGGTTTGAGCTTAGAGTATAAAGGCCAGGCGGTAAAGGGGAAAACACAAGCGGGCCTACAGAGAGCCCCACAAAAGGCATGTGGGTTTTATGTTGAAGGAGAAGAATAGTCAGAAAAGGGGTTTTAATCCAGTGGAACAGCGTGACTGCATACTTTCATGTTATTAAAGAACAAAAAGTAATCCTGTTCCCATTTCAGCATGAGCCAGGTTTTGAATATACATTAAACAATAGGTTTTGAAGAAGGCTAATTAGTTTTTTATTATCTTCTTTTTAGTTTTTGATGTGATTTAATTATTTTGAAAGAATTCGTATCCAATCAACTGTAAGAATCTAGACTTTAAAATTCAAGGTTCTTAAAGGAAGGCATTTAAGTTTAGGTAGCTGTGATTCTCTTGTATTAGAGGCTGTTTTGTTGAAGACAATTTTATAAAAATCTCTGGAGGGTTTTGGAGGCTTAGAGAAGTTGATGTTTGTGGGCAAGTGCTTATTTTAGGAGAGACACTGAGCCAGCGGTTTTGTGAACCTGTTGGGCAGCCTTTGCCACTTCCCTAAAGGATTTCCAACACCTTCAGACTTTGTGTTCCAGAAATATCACAGTGTGATATTTACCATCAATAAACCCAGTAGAATTTGCTTGGTCCTACCATACTCTGTCTGAGATTCCTTAAAAAGAACCTCAGTGGGTAGAGTGACGGCCGGGGTCGATTCGGGTCAAAGGCATGTACCTTGGTTGTGGGCACATCCCCAGTGGGAGGTGTGCAGGAGGCAACTGATCGATGGTTCTCTCTCACCAATGTTTCTAACTCTCTATCCCTCTCCCTTCCTCTCTGTAAAAAATCAATTATATATATATATAGTTTCCTATAATTCTGGCAATTACCACTAGATGGCAATATAAATAGTTCTGGGAATGCTACTCACGGATTATTTAGTGTTATTAACAGAGACATTAGAAAATGTTCATGCAATCCAAAACCTTAATTTGTTCTTTCTAATAAAAAATTGTTTTCTTTAATAATTAGCCAGACTATACTTTGAACAAACTAAAGGCAAAATCTTTTCTACTCACTACATCCATACATATAAGCATCCATAAAATTAAGCCACACAAAGAATGGTTTTGCACTGCGTTTGCATGGTTACAGGGCAGTGATTCTGAACTGAGGGAGAGGAGAGATTTTATATTTACACCCGCAGACATTTGGAGACATTTTAAGTTGTTACATGAAAGGGGATTGCCACTTACAATTAGTAAAGGCAGGGCTGCTGCTAAACCTCAGACAATACACAGGGCAGCCCCCACTTCCCAGAAGAGAATTTTAGAATCCAAACTGCCAATAGTTGTCACATTAAGAAATCCTGTTGTAGGGTGTCCAATAAATATGATCAACCCTTCTATATGTTATCAAGCCCTGATCTGAGAAACAAACATAAACCAACCCAGGTTGGTAAATAGAAGATTGAGACAAGCACAATACCCTGTGTGAGAGAATATCCTGCCTTCCTTCTACACAGTATGCAGGTTTTATTGTTCTTTTCACCTGACACATATACCGGTGACTACTGCAATATTTATCTAGTTGTTTTTGGCTTTAGTAACTGAAAGGATGGGGAAAGAGTGGGAGAAACTGCACATGTACTTCTGGGGAGAAAGTGGCTGCATAAGAAATTTCATCCTTTCAAATGGCCAATAGACTCAGCTAGTCTCAACTATGTGTCAAGCAATCAATGGACCATCTTTTATTAAATATTTACTATAAATCTTGAGCATATATTTATATAAATTATATATATATATATCCTCATTTTAAAATCTTTATGTAATTGATGAGGAAACTGAAGAATACCAGTTTATTAGTTTGACCAAGTTCTTATAGCTTATAAGCAGGATTGCTTGCCAGCTTGCATATCCTCCAAACATTATGGTTTTGGGTGGTTTTCCCCCTTGTGACTGTTGTTGCAAATTTTTTTGGGGGGGAGGGTTTTGTTTGTTTGTTTTTGTTTGTTTGTTTTTAATTTTGAAGCCATTTCCCTGCACATATCTCTATTATAGTGACTCCATGCCTCCTTCCAACAAGATCCCCAATTGTCTTTAGTCAGTTTTCATCTTCTCTGTGTGCCCTGATTCATTTGCTACTAGTGAGACTTTCCCCAGAGATGAGATAGTTGGCTGGTCCTATTGATCTCACCACCTGACCCATCAGCCTTTACTTTTCTTCTTGCAGGTTATGACTATTTTATCATCCTGTGCTCCAAACTTAGCTATAATTTTGTCCTTGAACCTCTTCACCTCTCTTTAACGATATAGTGGTTGCTGAATAAAAGCAATTGATATACCAGTTATTTCTGGAAAAAAGGTAAATAGTATTTTGGTAACAAAGATAACTAAAGAGTAAAAACTAGGTAGGTGGGCAAAAGCATATTTATTGAGGGAGTCTGGGATGGTTAATTTTATTGTCAACTTGGCCAGGCCATGAAACTCAGGTATCTGGTCAAACACCAATATAAATAATTTTGTGAAGATATTTTTTAAGATAAGATTAACAGTCAAATCAGGCTTTGGGAATAGCAGATTATTCCCTATAATATGGATTGGCCTTATTCAGTCAGTTGAAGGTCTTAAGAGAAAACAGTTTGAATTCTGCCTCCAGATTGCCTTCAGATTCAAACTAAACATCAACTCTCTTGAGTCTCCAGCAGCTGGCATGCTCTGTAGATTTACAACTTGCCAGCCCACAACCCCACAATCATGTGAGTCAATTCCCTAAAAAAAACAAAACAAAAAAACAACCCTCTCTCTTTCTAATATGTGTATAATTAACATGGAATATGATAAATAATGGCTAAAAATGTTAATGGCAAACACCCACGAGAGATTATCTCCCAGA
>PVJC01036253.1:0-17814 GCA_004026665.1 Murina feae | reverse complement strand
GCACCCAGGGGAATGTGATGCTGGTGGATTCGAGACCACACATTGAAGAACATTCCCTCCTCCTGGCTATGAGTCATCTTCTGAAAACACAAATAGGTTCATACTATAGCCTTTAAAAAACGCTCTGATGGCTTCCCATTGCCATCAGGGTCTGGGCCAAACTCCTTAGATGGTCAATAAGAGCTCATTGGGAACTGGCTCTCACTTCTCTCTTTGGGCTCAGTTCTCGCCACCTGCCCCCTCGCCTTCTTTATTTCCATTTGTCATTCTGAGTGGGATCTGCTGTACTTTGCCTGCTTTGTGAGTGTTGCTCTCTGCCTAGAACCCTCCACCCTCTCCCACCATCTTTACCAGGCTACCCGGCTAGACCTCCCTTCCCCCTGGAAAGTATTGCTGCTCTTTCCCGACTAAGGAAGTGCCCACCTCCATGTGTTTCCAGCCCTCTGCCTGCCCCCTGCCCAGAGCATTATCACTGTGTGCTGTGTTCACCTTCACTTGTCTGTGTCCCCAACGTGGGCCAGGCCTTCTCATGGCAGGGATCACATACTCATCTTCAGGTCCCCAGGGAGTTCAGTGAGGGGACAGGAGATAGTGGTGGGCAGTGGCAAACCTGAAGGGCAGCTAACCTGGACCTTGGGCTATTAGGGCCACCAAACAACACTGGGAAAACTTGGAAACTGTTTCTGTTCCCATCAACATAGACAGAAGTCTCCAGGTGAAGACCCATCACTGTTGAGTGTTTTTGCAACAGCATCTTGCTGTTGCAGTCAGAGTGTTGAAAAATGGAACAAGAAGTGGCCTAGTGCTGTTTATAGGAGCACTGGAATGTTTCAAGACTTTTATGACCCAGGACCTCTTAATTTGGAGACCCCATTTAAATATACCAACATATGAAAATGCCCACATCCCACATGGAACCTGCTATATCTCACTATTTGAGTTAAGGAGAATTGTACTTGAAACAACAACAACAACAACAAAAACCCCAAGGTCGAAGGAACACAGAGAAGAGCTGCCTGCCATTTTGACCTGCCCCCACCAGGACAGTGGGCGGTAAAAGAATATGGCTCTGTGGCCAAGTCTCTGTTACAGAAATTGAGCCTTCACAGTAACTAATATGGTAGGATAACGCCTTCTAGGCTACTTTGTGGGCATGAAGAACCTGAGTCAGCAATGAGTCTCTCACTTATTGCCCCAAACATTTCCTGCCAGGAACGCTCTGTGAGAAAAGCAAGCAGGTAGAGCTTAGCCTGAGCAGTCCATGCACACACCCAGCAATCCACACAATTAACCCAGAAAGCACGTCCCCTCTTTCTTCTCCCCTGAGGAAACAAGTAAACAAAGCAAATAAAGAAGAAAATAAGCAATAGCAAGAGAAGGGAGTTCCTCCCTTTGAGAATTTAGAATGTGGGTGCTCATCTTCAATTAACATTTGGGAAATAGGAAATTCTCTAGAGGAAAATGTGAAAAAGGGAGGCACCTGCTTTTCAGCTCTCTGAAAAATGAGGGAGGGGAAGCCAGTACCTGTCTCTTGCAGGCTGTTGCTACCACAAGTGCATTTGCTTCCAATAGCTCCTAGCCTCCCAGGAAACAACAGGCCTTGTCATTGGCACAGCTTCCCAAGAGCCTGCAGAGAAGATATCGTGAACCCATTCTCTAAATGGGAACATGGAGGCTCAGAGTTTGAGTGATTTCAAGTGCAGTATAAGCAAGCAAAAAAGCCAGCAGGAGATAAGAGCTCATCTAACTCCCCAGTCAATTTTCAGTTCCCCAGATAATGTAGAACCTAAATAAACCTACATCAACACCATATGGTATCAGCAAAGCAGGGGATGTTGGGCACTCGTATTAAAATGAGCTATAAAGGAGAGATAGTTTGTCCGTGGAAATAGTCAGGAGGCAAGCTATCCTTTGGGTGATTCTCATCATTTTTAGTTCAGTAACCCAGGATGACATGGACTGGGCAAAAGATGAGTACTACCTACTCAGTCCTCATTATTTAATACAACTTATAACAAATCACAATTGTTGTGAATGACTGACAGGTAACAAATTCATTAAGCATGCTTAGAATTCTGGCTTATGAAATATTTTTCTTGGCTAGAAATCTTAAAGTCCCTTGAAAGGGCTGGCCTTCAGTTTTGAAATGAACATACATTCTGTGTTCTTTTGGGATAATCGGTTTCAGGATTTTCTTCAATGCCAGTAGGAAATGTAGATTTGGGGAAAACCGTGTGCAAACCTCTTAACCCATAACAGCCGCCAACTAATCCAATGCAGGGCCCCCCCGACACAGTGATGCTTCCCACTAGGCTGCCATAAGGGTAAATCCGATTTGTCTATAGGATTCGACTTTACAATTAAGAGTCCCTGCTTTGGGTGCACGATATGCTACGGACTCCAGGCAGATTTAGTGTCCCCAAACAGATGGGCCCTCCCTTTATGGGCCACTCTTAAGTTTTCTAAGCAAAGCACAGCTGTGCTAATGTCCCTTTGTGTAAAGGAGTGTTTAAGTAGAACCACTTCCCTTTACCTGATGTGTATTCAGAGCTTTGAGCCAGGGACAACTGGGATATACCAACATCTGCAGAGAAGGAACATTCCCTTCGTTGTGCACTTTAGGAGTGACTGTGAGAGCAGAAAAAGCTTCTCTGGGTATCAGTGAGGGCCTCAGTTATAAACAACAAACCCACTGTAGCTAGTGGAAGCAGGTAAGAGGATTTAGTAAAAAATTTGTGGTGGCCCACCTTAGCCAGTTTGGCTCAGCGGATAGAGCATCAGCCTGTGGATTGAAGGGTCCCGGGTCCGATTCCACTCAAGGGCATATTCCCGGGTTGCAGGCTCTATCCCCAGTAGGGGGCATGCAGGAGGCAGCCAATCCATGTTTCTCTCTCATCATTGATGTTTCTTTCTCTCTCTCCTCCCTTCCTCTCTGAAATCAATAAAAATATATATTTAAAAATTTGTGGTGGTCCAAGGAGTTTCTAGGAGGTCACAGGATCAAATTGGGCTGGTTTGAACACACAAGCAGTGCTCAGGCTGCAATGCTAGGTTGTCCCAGAATTTCAACTGTTTGCTCCACAACAGTTTTCTCTTTGGTTTTTTGACTTACATCACCTTTTGTTAAGTTTCTGACACTTGCCATGGAAGGAGTCTTACCTGCAGCATCTAAGCAAGCTTCTGCATGTGGGTCACTTCTGCAGTGACCTTTGGGTGAGTCGTTTCGCTTCTTGGAGTCAAGGAAGGTGGAGGGTCTTCGAGGCCACTTAGTCCAATCCCTTCCACTTGGCGTCTCCAGCTCTTCCAACAAGCTATGGGAAAGCAAGCATGAAGGACATCATTCTCATCCACAGATGGGACAACTCAGTTTACGTTCCACACAGAAAGTCCATGTGCTTCTTTATGGAGGTAATAAAATGAAGGCGGGATGTTTCCCACCAGGGTGCAATGACTGTTTTTTAAAAAAGGCTCTTCTAAGTCCTTGGAAACTCAATCACAGAATAAGAATCACTATAAGAATTAGTGCAGTTTCCAAAAAGAAAACCATACTCCTATATGCCAGTAAGGTGGGATGATTACAATTGCTTGAGCAACTTAGGAAAAAGTTGTGTATAAAACCCAAAGTTCACTTTGTATCTCGTCAAACCATGATCTTCTTGATGTGTGGCGTATTTTCGGTGTGCGAACAGGGAAGTATCTCCAGGGAGAGCCAAGGAATACAATATAGTTGAATGAAAGGATCTAACTAGCAGTGCTCAACTTGTGGGTCGCGACCCCTTTGGGGGTTGAATGACCCGTTCACAGGGTTCACCTAAGACCATCCTGCATATCAGATATTTACATTACGATTCATAATAGTAGCAACATTACAGTTGTGAAGTAGCAACGAAAATAATTTTATGGTGGGCTCACAACATGAGGAACTGTATTTAAAGGTCCAGAAGGTTGAGAACCACTGGTTCTAACCAAAAAGAGTATATGCTGAGTGATTCCACTTATACAAAGTTCTAGAAAGTACACACTAACCTACAAGGGCAGGAAACAGATCCATGGTTGCCAGGGATAAGGGAGAGGGAGAGAGAGATTGCAATGGGACACAAGGAAACTTTTGGAAGTAATAGAAATGATTGGTATCTTGATTTCATGAATATTTATATATATCCAAACACATCAAATTGTATACTTTAAATATGGTAAGGCTTATTGTACACTAGAGGCCCAGTCTTCAGCATGGGATGTTCTCTCTCGAAATCTGGGACCCCTTGGGGGATGTCAGAGAGCCAGTTTTCACCTGATCCCCATAGGCCAGGCCAAGGGACCCCACCAGTGCACAAATCCATGCACCGGGCCTCTAGTATGCATATAAGATCTTTGGTTAATCTTTTCCTGCCCGCTCCCCTCCTTCTTCCCTCTGAGATTCATCATTCTGTTCCATGTTTCCATGCCTGTGCATTGAATGTTTGCCTCCTGGTGGTCAGTGCGCGTTATAGCTACAGGTTGAATGATCAAATGGTCAAATGGTCACTAGGCTTTTATATATATTGATAAAATCTACCTCCAGAAAGTAGTAAAAAAAAAAAAAAAAAGAAAAGAAAAGAATATAGCACCAAACCAAGTAAATTAAGCCTGAAATGAAGAACAAATTGAGCTCTGAGGTATATATAGGAGTTCACCAGCCTGAGTGAACCCTTTGTACCTAGAGAAACTGACCACAAAGCCAGAAAATATTCCCAAGGATAAGATATCTCAAAAGGCCCATCTGCCCCTAGTTTCTCCTCCACCTTTGCGCAGTGGTACCTGAAATTCTCTCCAGTATTGTCACTCCCGCAGAGCCTCTGGAGACAGCGGCATTTATACTGAGTGCAGGCATCATGTCACCTCATTAGCTAATGCCTTACTTTATTTACACCAGTGGCTTCCAACCTTTCCCCCTAGGAACCCGAAGTTACACACCAGGGAGATTCTGTGACTCTGAGGTTCAAAAGTAGCTTGTATTTTTCCAACTGATGAGTCTTGCACATCAGGATAATTACCAGAATCCCAGATAGCTCTTAAACCCTGAGTTGCACCTCTTTCTATTCCCAGTGCCCTTGCTGTCCCCTCACCAACTCAGACAGAAACAAAGATGGGCCAGCATGCCTGTGACCGTTGCTTTGGACCCTGGCATCATGTTGCTTATGATCATGAAGATGAATTTTGCTCCCAGTTGTATCATGCCCATCTACACCCCCGCCCCCCCTCCCCAAATTCATACCCCTTAATCTACTTTGTTTCTTTTGGCTATAAGACTAAGAAGTCACTCAAACGGTTCTTTATGATCTTATATTTCAATCCTTAGAAATATGACTTTCCATGTTGACCTGGGGTTGCAAACCAGTGAGGTAGCTAATGTTGCAGAGCAATTGTTCAGTGTGATTTACCTGCGTGAGTCCACAGACATTTTGCTGAGAATTTGGCCTGTGGAAATAATGAATAGAATGATAAATTTAGAATGTAGGGAGGGCATGAGGATAAAATCAGGAGCAAGAGGGGGGTGCCGGTTCTGGTGGGGTGCTACCAATGGGAGCACAGGGCATTGGAGGCCATTTGGGGACACTGCCCACATCCCGGGGCAGCCGGGCTCCCTCACTCCCCCCTCTTCTCTATCTCAGTGATTCTGAAATGTGGCTCCCAGCTCTGGACACCCTGTTTTTGGGGCAGCATATCCTCCTAGGAGCTTAGAATCCATACTTGTCTTGTTTCCACACAGGGAACGCTATTCAGATTTAAGTTAAGCTTTTAATGTAATGATTTGCTAATCTGGGCATCTTGAAGGGGACGCTGCGGAGCCTTGCCGTTGCTCTTGGTGTCTGTACCCTCGCACAGTCACACACACAAGCCTCATTTGTGGAGATGTCTTTGAAATGTATTCACTGAAGATAATTACAGAGGTCTAACACTTCTGCTCCTCAATTAATGCTATAAAATTAATGGTCCTTCATTTTTACATCCTATGCAAATGATGGTGTCATCCCCAGCCGTAAGCCTCTCTACTCACATGCTGACTGTGATTAGTGTCCTTTTAAGCTGAATTAGAGCGTGTGACCTTCTGTGGTATGGCAGCAGCAAAACCTTCAAGTGCTATTTCCAATGTTTTATTATGATATGTTCTTAAAAAGCAGAATTTCAGAGTTGACACCGAGACACGTTTCAGTGACGGATCTTTTGGGGTTGTGGCCCGAGGAGAGAGCAGACAGGAACTGGAAGACAGCTCATAAATCTCCTGTTTTCAGCCTGAGACTTACCAGAGTCCACAATAAGCACATTTCCAAACAAAGGACAGGGAGATTCCTCTCAGATAATGAGGCAGGTATAATGGAAAGGCACTGGTCTTCAAATATTGTGCTCATTAGAATAGCCTTTTGCAAATAGACTCAGGGAAATGCTTGGTCAGAGAGCAGATGTATTTTCGCGACAAGAAGTTCTGAGAACTTATATAAATGGTAGGCTCGGTGGCTCAGAAAGGAAAAACTAAGACGTTATGATTCTTTTATTTTGAGAGCTGGACTACAAGGAACTCATGACTCGGTGGCATCTGACGAGGACGGTGACATCTTGCAGGAATCACAGAGTGCACGTACTTAGCCCATGAGGTGTATTTTTGCACTGTGGGCAGCTTGGATGAATTGAAAATATCACACAGCTCGAGTGCCCTTATACTCAGAGTCAATATCCTCGCTCTTGGTTGGAGAGTTTTCGTCAAATAATGGGATACCATCTGGTATTTGAGTTCAGGGAGAGTGTGCAAGTTGACGAGGATTGGGAGCTAGGGAAAGTGACAGAAGGGACATGAAAGAAGGAAAATATGAAGAATTTGGCTACCCCTTTTTAAATTTGTGTGGGGGAGGTGCTGTAAGCAGAGTCAGACACCCCTGGTGGAAGGGGGTCTCAGGTTCATGAATTCTGCCATCTCTGGCACCAGGACCACTGGGATTGATGGACGTACTTCGAAGAGAATGTGCCATTTATCCTCTGTGTTCTGCTGAATTGGGTGAGATACAAATATTTAGGTAATTTGTTCTCTGTGGCAAGCGAGAACTCCTTGGCTGCGGGAATACTGACTGTGAGTTGAAAAAATTTGGAAGTCTGGAAGAGGCAGGCTTAAACAGTCTGCCTGCAGCCATAGGCTCGCCTGCTGGGTGATGCAAACTGCTGAGCGTTTGCACCGGGGAGTGGTGCATTTCAATGAAATAAAAAAAGACTTCTCCTGTGGATGGCATCACTTTGCATTGCTCTGCTGCTGTTTTCTGAACAGCTGTGGACACACCAGGCAAGCAGCATTCCTGGGGTACTGCTCTGTGAGAGGAAGGAGTCCAGGGAGATGCCCCCAGCACACTGTTATGAATGTTCAGGGAAAACCTGGGAGCTGGACTAAAAACAGGAGCTGACTTATGCACTTATAATGAAGCAGAGACAATTCTATTCACCAGAATTCCTCTTAAAGACAGCCCTGCATATATTTGGTTGAAGAAATACTTTGGTGAGCCACTTCGGGTCCAGGGTAAGACCCAAGAGTATATTCAAGCTAGAAAGGTTCTTATTAATCTGCTTTGCATGAGATAAGGAGAGGAATTTGTCATAATCATAAGAGGGAGAGTAGAGAAAAGAAAAGAAAGTGAGGGGAAGTGGGTGGGTGGGAGAGGGACAGAGACCAGCAGGAGATAAAAAGGTAAGAGGAGAAGCCCTCTCCATGGTCCTGGCCCCAGCTCCCAATTCTTAAATTAAGTGATGCTGCTCACAGAATGCTGGGTGTGAGTGGAGGTGTGTGAAGGCTCCCGAAGGAGCTGTTTGGGGTCTGGTTGAGGTGGGTGAAATGGAGGTTGTGAGCACCAGAGGGAGGAGCCCATAAGCATGTTACCCCCTGGACGATCCAGGAGTCACAGCACAAACTTTGGATTTTAATGGTGGTTCAATTGTTTTAAATCAAGTTTAATTTATTTTCCCAAAGGTGGGGCAGTTGGCAGTGTGGGCAGCTAAAATCCAGGTTATATATGTTAACCATAAAGCAACTGAAGTATCTAAAAGTGACTGTTACCCGTGTACTTGTATGAGGTGTTATCTAAAATATTATAGAATCTAATGTATTTGGAGATAAAGACCTGTAAAGAGAAACTGAGGTTATATAGGTGGACTCTCAACCATGTGAGCTACTTGGAAACAGGGTTTTCAAAGGGGTGATTCAGGAAATATGAGGTCATTAGAGTGGGGCCCTAAGCCTGTCACTGGTGTGCTTGTAAGAGGGGAGACACCAGGGATAGGTGTGCACAAAGGAAAGACCATGTGAAGAGGCAGCAAGAAGGTGGCAGTCTGCAAGCCAAGGAGCCAGACCTCAGAGGCAGCCATCCCTGCTGATACCTTGATCTTGGACTTCCAGCCTCCAGAACTTTGAAAGAATAAATTTCTGTTGTTTAAGCCACCTAGTCTGTGGCATTGTGTTATGGCTGCCCTAGCAAACTAATATAACCTAAGACAGAAGGGAAAGAAGCAATACTGGATTAGCCTGCTGGAATGAATCTGGGCTATTCTTCCTTCTTCCTACAAGCCTCTTACTTCAATTAAAAAAAATTTTTTTGAATTTTCTTATTGTTTTTTTAAATTTATCCTTATTGTTGAAAGTATTACAGATGTTCCCTTTGTTTGTGTTTCATTTTTCCCATTGACCCCCCCCCCCCCCAACCTGTAGCAGCTCCTCCCAGGCCTTCACCACTCTATTGGCTGTGTCTATGCGTTATACATATTTACAGAGAAGTTTCCCAGTTAATCACTCCCCACCCTTTAAAGTCCCGCCCTCTGTCTCCCCTTTCTTCCATTGTTCCTGCAGCAGTCTCCTTCACAATGCTAAAATTCTGGTCCTGGTGATCTTGTATCTGCCACAAAATGGGTAGAAACAGTCCCTAACTCATGGAGATTGGGAGTCCTCTGAGGCCACATTAGTTTTTCTATCTGTCCACTTCATGACCTGTCATTGCCCTTGTGGATACAAACAATGAACCCCAGGGGAGAGATAATTTTTTTTAATATTAAAAACTAGACTTCTTGAGGAATATAAAAGAGTAGTAGCCTGTAATTCTACTTTTCATCTCTCTTGAAAGAGAAGCATTGTCCCACTACTTAAAGCATTTATTATATCTCAAAGGAAAGCTCTTGCTTCTGGTTCAGAAACTCAGTGTGGCATTTATAATTATATTCTGGAGACAACATTGTTAAAAATTTGGGTTTCCGTGCTAAAAGTGATTTTTAAAAATATATATAATTACCTATTAATTCTCCTGAAATGGTATGATTTGCTTTTTTCTTGCTTTTATTTCCCTCTCTCTCTCTCTCTGTGCCATGCTTCATCTGAAACAACCCCCCTCTTTTTAAAGAGAAACTGAAATAACACATGGGTGCCTGGGCCTTGAGAGAGCTCAACTCTGCAACACATGGTGATGTCTGCAAGAACACTAAACTGAAGTCATAACAATGGGTAATTTTTTAATATAATGGAAAATGATCATTAGCTTTTCTAGACAGGAAGGAAATGAATTTTCCTCATTATACACATTCTGAGAAAAGTAGGTATGAAAAAATTTCAAAGGATATTCTACCCAACAAGACATCAAGTACTATCATGACAATAGTCTTATAGAGTCTAGTGTCAGCAAACAGAACAAAAAGAGCTTCTGAGGAAGAGAATGTGGTTCAACATCTCAGAAATATATGTAAATGAACTGGAGATTTGAGAGGGTGATTAATCTTACACAGAGTCAAGCACCTTCCTCAGGGGTCTTTCTCAGATCTCAGGTAAACCATTATCTTTATCACCTTCCTTTACCCCATCCACGCAAAGTGAATATCTATTAAACCTCCATAAACTCATTTCAATTCAAAATGGTGCCTAGTAATATCAGAAGTGTGCTTTTATTAAATACTAGGGGCCCTGTGCACAAAAATTTGTGCACTCAGGGGGGGTCCCTCAGCTTGGCCTGTGCCCTCTCACAGTCTGGGACCCCTCGGGGGATATCCACCTGCTGGCGTGCCTGGCCAGCCTGGGTGAGGGGCTGATGGCTGTTTGCAGGCTGGCCAAGCCCCCCAATGGGGACCCTCACCCCATTGGGGTGTGGCCAGCCTGGGTGAAGGGCTGAGGACCATTTTCAGGCTGCCCACAGTCTCTTCAGGGTTCAGGTCCCTACTGGGGTGCCTGGCTAGCCTGGGTGAGGGGTTGAGGGCTGTTTGCAGGTTGCAGGTTGCCCACAGTCCCTTTAGGGTTCGGGTCTCTACTGGGGTACCTGACCAGCCTGGGTGAGGGGCTGAGGGCTGTTTTCAGGCTATCCACAGCTCCCATTGACCCAACATCCCAGCGAGGCTGGCTGGAATCAGGTTTCTGGGGTTTATTTATCTTCTATAATTGAAACTGTTGCCTTGAGTTGAGGCCTAGGCAGGCAATGAAGCCTCCTGTTTGCTTCAGCTCTGTGGCTTCTATAATTGAAACATTGTTGCCTTGAACAGAGGCCCAGCCGGCCTAGGCAGGCAGTTTTCTCCATTGCAAATGGAAGCCTCCTGTTTGCTCTAGCTCCATGGCTGCTGGCCACCATCTTGGCTGGGTTAATTTGCATACAGCCTCTCTGATTGGCTGGTGGGTGTGGCTTAGCTGGTGGGCATGGCTTGGATGTCTTGGAGCAATGGTTAATTTGCATATTATTCTTTTATTAGATTAGATTCTAGATAAGTCACAAGAACTTCAAAATGTTTCTATAAAATATCTGGGACTGTGGTATAAAAGTCGTTTTTCAGAAGTCATTCACCACAAACATTTTCTTTGCTACAATTCTCGATTTTGTCCTCTTCCTTTATGCCACTACCCCTCAATGATTCTTGCCTTTCCCCACTTCTTGTCATTGCTGTTTCTTTTCTATCTTTCTGTATCCATCATCCTCGGCTGCCCAAATACAAACAACTGTCTAGAAGAGATACACACCCTAGAATTCTCCTCCCAACATTTACATCCAAGTCAAACAAAAAAGAAACAGAGACCAGAGTCATGAATTTAGAGATTAAACATCAGTTAAGAAAATATAAAGGAAACAGACTAATTTTTAACCCATCAAGACAAAACAACCAACTGAGTCAATCTTTTTAAAAATATATATATTTTTTTATTAGTTTCAGAGAGAAAGGGAGAGGAAGAGAAAGATAGAAACATCAATGATGAGAGAATCATTGTGCCTCCTGCACAACCCCATACTGGGGATCAAGCCCGCAACCTAGGCATGTGCCCTGACCCGGAAATAAACCTTGACCTCCTGATTAATAGGTCAATGCTCAACCACTGAGCCATACTGGACAGGCTTGATCCTTTTTGTTTGTTTGTTTATTCGCTTCAGTCTTACAGGGGATCATGGACAGCCACGGTGCACTAAGGGTCTCTCCTAGCACCTCACACTGCTTGTTTTTTGGTCCGTGGGTGGGTGAATGCAGGAATGGAAACAGGGCACTTGGACCCCTTCCTCACTATCATAAAGAAGCTTGTTGTTACACAGATTCAGATCCACTCACCACCCACAAAGAGTCCAGGGGTTGGCTCTGACTGCCCAGATGTGCACACCTCCACAATGCTAGCATCTGACACAGGTTCCAACACACGATAGCCCCTGCAGACAGGACTGTCTGCAACTTGCATTATTAAAGAAAAGCCTTTTCACGCCTCTCCAGGTTGTCATCACAGATCAATTTTTGTCCTCCCCTCCACTCTCCTCCTTGTCATCCTGCTGCCTAGTGGAGCCATGGGAAGGGAATTTCTGCTGGAAACTTGGCAAACCTGCCATGGCCCTGCCCTTCCACTGCCCAACTCCCTCCCTTGGGCAGAAAGGACTAGAATTCCTGCCCACCTGACAACTGGGCTGATGATGGCACTGCGGGGCTCCCCTCAGGCCCTGGGGTTCCCACATCTTGGTAACAAAGCTCTCCTGTGGGCAACCTTTGAGGGGCATTAGGCTTTTGTGATCAACAGAACAAAAACAGCTTGGTTTTCCTCCCTAAACGTTTTTAAAGTATGTTTTTATTGATTTTTAGATATAGAGAAGGGAGAGGGATAGAGAGATAGAAATATTGATGAGAGAGAAACATGGATCAGCTGACTCCTGCACAACCCCTACTGGGGATCGAGCCCCCAATCCCGGCATGTGCCCTAACCAGGAATTGAACTGTGACCTCCTGGTTCATGGGTGAACACTCAACTATTTAGCCACACAGGCCGGACAAAAAAACTCCATACAGCATGTTTTCAAATCACAATCTTGCAAATGGCAAAATAAACAGCAGAATAAAACAAACCAAAAAATTCTCTGGGTTTTAAAAAATAAAAATCTGACTTTAGTTTTGAAGTTTAGGATTTTGTACCAAGTGATAAGTCATTAAATATATTTAATTTGCTCTATTCCTCACCTTCTCTCTATTTCTATATTCCCTCCATCAGAGTCTTAAACATTACAGTTAAAGGTAAAATTGGGATGGAGTTGAAGGAGACTGAGAAAGAACAGAGAAGCCAATGAAAATGAAGATGTCCTCCTAGCCTTTCTTCTTCACTTCCTTTGACACTTCTCTTGCACAAAAGAAATAGGTCTTCATTTGACCCTTTCCTTACTGACAGGGCAAACATGAGACACCAGGACTTATTTTTTTTATTTAAAACCTTGGTTTTATTTTGCTCTTGTTTGTTTTATTTTGTTTTTATTAGTATACTAAATACAGAGAGACACCAGAAATGGAAAATGCCAAAAAGAAGACTGGGGCATGACTGTAAAGGCAAGGACCCCAAATAATTTACTTCAAGGCGAGAACACATCCTTAAAATAAAGGACCGTTTCCCATACCCACTGTAGGTGTTCAGCAGTTAGGAAAAGAAGGACAAACCCCGTGTGCAGGCTGCTGTTCATTCATTCCTCACTTCCGTTCACTTTGCTTCCTGGCAGGCATCCACACCGCCATATGCTTTGGGGAAGTGGGAACACGGAATGTCGCAGTTAGGGGAATTGAGTCTTATTGCTTCCTGAGATGCTGGGTGCCAGAATTGTTCTGAAAAAAAAAACACAAAACACCATGTCCCAATAGGTGTGGGATGGGAGTCTTAAAACCGGATAAGACTTAGAGAGCTCCTAATCTAAATGCTCATTATATAGGTGGGGAAATGAAGGCCCAGAGACGCAAAGCAACTGTCCAAGGTCACATGAGTGGTGAGTGCTTAACTAGAGCATTGGAGTTAGAAACTGGGATTCCTTATTCTCTTATCCTTTAGGCCAATTCACCACTCATGAGCTTCGGGCTTTAGGCCTCATCCTGCGGCCTTAAGGTGATGCCAGAGGGGCTGATACTGATGCTTCCTATATTTTTAACCATTAAGGCAGTGGTTCTCAACCTTCCTGATGCTGTGACCCTTTAATACAGTTCCTCATGTTGTGGTGACCCCCAACCATAAAATTATTTTCGTTGCTACTTCATAACTGTACTTTTGCTACTGTTATGAATCATAATGTAAATATCTGATATGCAGGATGTATTTAGGCGACCCCTGTGAAATTTTCATTCGACCCCCAAGGGAGTCACAACCCACAGGTTGAGAACTGCTGCATTAAGGTATCAAGAATGCTGTATGCTCTCTTATACCAAGCAATTAATATCAAAACACAAAGGAAGAAAAACTATAGAGAAAAAAGTGTGGGCTTTAGAGTCAAAATAAATTTCAGCTCTGCACAGACAACAGGTTGCTTTCCTAATCTGTAAACTGGGAATGTCATCATCACCACCATCATCATCATCATCATCATCATCATCATCATCCATTTCTTATAGGGTTCTTGTGAAGATGAAAAATGCCTGAAAAGCATCAAGCAGAAAGACTAGCATATAGTAAATACCTAATAATAGCTATTTGGCAGGAAAAAAATGTCCCCCAGAATCCCACTGTAAGCCCTGAGCCTGAGAAGTTGGTCGGAGGGACAGAGGCCCGAAGCATTCATGGCACAGGAAGGAGTCGTCACAGTGCAGCCCCTTCAGCTGCTGTCACAGCCCGAACAATTAAAATACTCAGACCCAGAGTGCTTGCGTATGGACATATGTATTGGAACCACTCTGTAATGAGATGATTTCCCGAGGAAATCTGTCTCTGAAGTGGCATCTGAAGGGGGAAAATGCTTTTATAACATTAGAATGATATTTAGATCCTGGCGAAGTGAAAAGAGAGCGATAGGCTAAGCTTGGAATGAGAAAATAAGAAGAAAAAATGTTTTGGAAAGAACTTGAAGTCAGAAGAGTGAGCTTTGGGGCCTGGCTTTTGCCTTCACTGCTGTGTGTGCGACTTTGGGAAAGTCACTCAACTCCTCTGAGTTTGTCTCCTCAACTGTCAAGTGAAAAATAGAAGTATACGCCTTATAGAGAAAAACACATAAAACATTGTTTTAAACAAATGAAATGTATACATTTGTTTAGATTTTAATTATGTATCAAAGATGTTATATAAACAGTTCAGAATTGGTCAGATTTCAGAATTGACTTTTTAAAAATTTTTACCGCCGAGTAAAATAGGAATGAAAGAGAAATGTGTCCTCTGGTTCTGAGGTTTGATGTTAACTTGGTTTTCTCTAACCTGAATCTGGCTTTGAGTGATGTGTGGCTTCACCCGTGCTCTGTCTGAACCACCTGATTCACAGTTACCCATAGGTGAGACTCAGCCCTAGAGAAGCGGGCAGTGGGCAGGAAGTGGAGGGAAGGGCAGTTCAAGTAGCAACCCCTGGAGCTTGGAGGTGGGCTGCAGTCTACTTGTTCCCACTAACCCCTGCCCTAAGTCACAGTGAGGACACAGCAGCCCCCCAGAAATAGAGAAGGGAGGTTAGAGGGGAGGAAAGACCATTTTCTGAACATACAGCAGCAGATGATTAAACACAAAGAACAGGTGATCCTTTGCTTTGGATTATGCTTCCCATCCTGGAATGTGCCCCTTGCCCTGGATAAAGGCAGGGAGCCTTGCTGTCCCTGTCTCTGGAGAGTCGAGCCCAGCTGTGTGCACAGATACAGGCACACATATGCATAAGCACATGCACACACGCAAACCCACAACACGGCCCACCAGTCCCACAGTCTGCCTCACTTTTTGCTCAGTGTGTGCATCCTGGAGCCTTACTCCCGAAGCACACAGGAGATGTTAGCTCTGCTTCCACAAGCAACATCTTTTAAGAGTGAGTTTCATTTTGGTGCTAATCTCACGAAGAGGGTCAACTTGCCAACATCATAACAAACTTACTTCTTCATTAGAATTATTGGAAGCTGCACCCTTGATGATTCAATCACACAGAGACCCAAAGGCAGGGGAAAGGCAGGTAATTAAAATACATAAAGCAGAAGGGGCAATTGCTGGCATACATCATGATCAATAAACCAACCATTTAAAAAGGCAAAGCTCCCCTCGCACCCTGAGGCTAGCACACAGAGGCAAGAAATTCCTTGGGCAAGTACCACAAAGACCTGCGGGCTGCCTGCCACCTCCTTGCAGAAGGGGTCTGGGCATTTTCAGCAAATCACTGCAGCTGTTCTCAGTGGCTGTGTGGGCACTTGGGCAAGAGGTCCTCCTAAAGGCATGATTCTCAACCCAGACTTTTCCAAACACATAAAAACATGGTGTTCACAAGCTTGATAGATTTCCAAGGAAATGTGCAGATTGCTATTTCAAAAAATAAAGACTCTGGGAAAAGTTCATCACTGTGGTAATTAATAGCTGCCAAAGATTAATGGTACATCATGAACGTGGCTCAGGCCACAGAAAACAGCTTGAAGCCCAGGCCCCAGCACTCAGGATTGCTGACACTGCACCACGAAAGAATATTCCAATGTAAGCGAGACAGAGGGTAGTTACATGGGGGCCACCTGGAAGCTGCCCAACTAGTAAAAATAAAGCTTATTCATTAGGAACATACACTTAAGCTACTGGAAACAAATTTCTTTCCATATCTGAATGCTGTGCAACACCTAACATCTCCACTGCTGCCCCAGAAGCTCCCATGGTCTAATGCCCTTACCTATATTTTGAGTTCACTCACTCTCCTAGGGAAGGCTCTGGAGTTGGCGTGGGGTGCCTCGCTGTCAGCCATGCTCTCGCACTGTAAGCTCCCCAGATACCAACCAGAGAATCAAGTGGAAATCCCTGGAAATTCCAGGACCCTGGAAGAGGAGCCATAATAGCATAAAGATGGATTTTCTACAATTTAAATGAGGCCCATTTCTCAGCCAGCTCACACTCATGAATCCTGCAAGTTTGTCCTTTCTGATTTTAAGACACCTGAACCTGTGACTAAAAGAAAATGGGTCAAATCCCTTCCTAACAAATCTCCCGGGATGTTCTAATTCTTTGGTGCTCTTCACATTGCTTACGCTGGGTATTTGCCTAAAGGAAGTAGGGCTTGGAAAACATCTGGTTCCACAGATTTTTGGAGGCAATTTGATGCAATTTCGTGGTAATAGGATTTGATCTGTACTCAATCTGAATGTCTGTGTTATGTCAATGGATTTAATGAAGTTTTGTTTGTTGTTGAGATATAGGCAGTGTCATCCCTCATCCCGTCTTCTGTGGACTCAGGTGGGAGTGATCAGGCAGGCTGGTAATAATAGCATACTTTACAAAGAGGCATGACTTTGTCAGGCAGTTCAAATATGATCTCATTAATATCTTACCTTGGGGAAAGCTGAAGGGAGAGGAGATGAGTTGTTCTAAAAAAAACCAAAAACAAAAAAAAACCCACATGTGAAAGCAGAAAGAAGGGCCAGCCTCACCCATACTGCCTGTGGTTGTTAGTTTCCAAAGATGTCTCCTCTGTGAATCAGGTCTCCCATCATTCATGCTTCATGGACTTCCATTTTCTTGAATCTGGCAGGTCCTGTGACTAGCTTTTGACCAATGAAATACGGCAGAAGTGACTGTGACTTCTGAAGCTTGTGCATAAGACTGCACCTTCTTCCTGGGTCTCTTGGAACACTCACTCTTGAGACATCCCCCCTCGGAATCCAGTTGCTATGTGAAGGCACACAGGTGCTCCAGTAGACAGCTGAGTCCCCAGCCAGCATCAGCTGCAAACCTTGTGAATGAGCTGTCTTGCACTTTCAGCCTAACTGAGTCTTCAGACAACCCCAGCTGCTATCTGACTGCAACAGGATGAGGTGGCCTAAGTGAATACAGCCCAACTTACGGAACTGCCAGATAAAGACATTATTTTAAGCCGCAAAGCGTTGGGGTGGTTGATTACATAGCCATAGCTAACCAGAACACTGCTCTTAGTGTCGCAGTAGATGCTGCTTGGTGAAAACTCAGTCTGGTCCTCTTGAAACAGCTGTTGAAGACAAGCTTTTGCTGGTGCCTTATGGAGAGGTCCTCTGTGCGTTCCTCTTAGCCCTGGATTTTCCTCCTCACCTGCTTCAGAAAAGGCAAATGTCCTGTCCATGGGAAGGGAGCATGTGGTGGGGGGAGTTAGGGTGGCGGTGGACAGCGCAAATAAGGGGGAAGTAGGAGGCAACTTGCTCAGGTAAATTCCTAGTGGGCCAGGGATGCAAATTCAGATGCCCACAAGGGTTAGGCAGGCCAGATGATAGAACAGAGTGGGTACAAGACAATAGGAAGTGGTGGAGAGTGGGTAGAACTAGTGAGCACATGCCTGTGTACAGCGGGCAGAGGCTGTAGTTCAAGGAGCCACAGCCAGGTCTTCTAGTTTTTGAAGTGAAGCTAGAAACCCATTTCTTTAATGTAAATTCTTTCTG